>MBFL02000429.1:0-27957 GCA_001696595.2 Aspergillus hancockii | reverse complement strand
CCTCTCCCCCCAATCCACAACAATGCTCTACGCAAAACGCGACGACCTAAACTCCCCCCTCGCCTACGGCGGCAACAAGACCCGGAAACTCGAGTACCTCGCCGCCGACGCCCTCGCCCAAAACGCCACGACCCTGGTTTCCATCGGCGGGGTCCAAAGCAACCACACCAGGCAGGTTGCGGCCGTCGCCGCGAAACTGGGTCTCAAGGCGCGGCTGGTCCAGGAGCACTGGGTTGACTGGGAAGACCCGGGATATGAGGTTGTGGGGAATATCCAGTTGTCGAGGCTTATGGGGGCTGATGTTAGGATGATGGCGGATGGGTTTGGGATTGGGCATAAGGAGACTTTGAAGAAGCTCCAGGAGGAATGTGAAGAAAGGGGGGAGGTGCCGTATTATATTCCTGCTGGGGCGTCGGATCATCCGCTGGGCGGGTTGGGGTTTGCGAGGTGGGCGTTTGAGGTTAGGGAGCAGGAAAGGGAGATGGGGATTGTGTTTGGGACAGTGATTGTCTGTGCGGTTACGGGGAGTACGATGGCTGGGATGGTGGCGGGTTTCAAGTTGATTGAGAAGTTGTATCCGGATGAGCCACGAAAGGTGGTGTTGGGGATCGATGGGAGTGCGAAGCCGGCGGAGACGAGGGCGCAGGTGTTGAGGATTGCGAGGAGTACGGGGGTGAGGATTGGGTTGCGGGAGGAGGATATTACGGAGGAGGATGTGGTGCTTAATGAGGATTATCATGCGGGGACTTATGGGATTCCGGATAAGGGGACTTGGGAGGCGATTGAGTATGCGGCAAGGATGGAGGCGTTTATTACAGATCCGGTGTATGAGGGGAAGAGCTTTGCCGGGATGGTGGATTTGGTGAGGAAGGGGGCTTTGACGGGGAATGTGCTTTATGCGCATTTGGGGGGGCAGTTGGCGTTGAATGCTTATTCGCGGATGGGGGAGACGAAGTAGATGGTTTATATATAGTTGGAACTATGTTTGTCAAATGCAGCATTGGTGATATACGCGTCTACGGTGTGCAAATAACTACGTTGTGGGTACATATGTAGGACAGTGTAATCAGTGTGCATTCAACGAGTGACTATAGTTGGCGAATGTGGTAGAGGGTAAACGGGCAATTCGCAGATGCCTAGAACAGCTTGTGCTCCAAAGTCATGTCCGACTCGGGCTGGAGGCCAACGCAGGCACGGAAGATGTTGGTCAGAGCATTGCGCTGCTTGTTCAGAGAGTTGACGACCGGGGTGCCCGGGGGAGTCAGAGGAGCCTTGAGCATGTAGCTCAGGACGCTGAGCACACTGTGGAAGCCCTTGTACTCGGCAGCCTCGTCCGCCTTCCAGCTGACACGGGTCATCATCTCGGCCAGCACAACCAAGTCGATGATCAGAGGAGAAGCCAACAGAGAGTCCTCGCAGATGTTGAACAAGCTGATGGTCTGGTGGCCGCCCATGAAGATCTCGGCGTAGTACTCATCCAGAGCACGCTTGTTGTCACCCACAGCGGGCATGTACTTGATCACCACAGTGTGGTCTGGATGCTCATCCTTGTCGTACAGGATGTGGTTGGCAGCAACCATGTCGTCCACCACGTTCGACTTGGAGATCTCCTTGGAGCGGAACTGCTTCTGGGAGCTCAGGTTCTTGCCATCGTTGTTGCCCAGGTGGTTGTAGCTGGCGATGGAAGTGAGCTTGATACCAGCGTTGATCAGGAAGTCCACAAGAGCTGACTTCATCTTGGTCTGGCCAGACTTGAAGTCGTCTCCGCCAATGAAAGCCTTGTTCTTCTCGGCTAGCTCGATGGCACCGGGAACGAAGGTGTTCTGGGGAGATCCGTTGATGAACGGAGTGTTATCCAGGATACAGGCCACCGCGAACACGGTAGATGGGGAAACTTCCTCGTGACCAGTCTTGATGGCGTTGATGAGGTTGTCAGCGGTGTCGTTGACACCAGGTAAGATGTCGGCGTACCGCTCAGTGTTGGCAGTCCACATGACGATCACCTTATCCAGACCGTTCTGAGCCTTGAAGTCACTATTTCCGTCAGAAAGGTCCTGGCCCAGCACGTTATCAGAACTTACCGAATATCCTGCTGGATCTTCTCCACATGAGCCCAGGAAGCCTTGGAGCCCTCGAGGACGTTGTCGGCACGGTCCTCTTGGTTGGAGGCAATGAAGTCGGGATAGTAGATACTGGGCAAGGGCTTCAGCTCGGCCATTTCCTTGCGAACCAACTGCTTGAGAGAAGGCTCGAGGACCTGGGCCCGGTCCATGGCATCAGCGATGTTCATGCTGCTGATGTCCCAGCCGCCAATCGCGAGATCATTGGGGTGGACCATGGGCAGCATGTCATGGAAGGGAATATTGATTTCCTCGCCCGTCTTGGGGTCCGTTCCCAGCTTGACAGTGGAGCCCATGACCACGGAGCCGTAGTAGTTGGCAGCCTGCTTACCCTCACGGGTCTCCCATTGGAGGCCGCGGCGGTTGGCAAGGATACCGGCCGTCACAGTGGAACCATTGTTTCCACCCCAACCGACCATCATCATGCCCACCTTGCCCACCTTGCGGTCGACCTTGAAGTGGTACGTAGCGGCCTTGGGAGTGGCCACCAGCTTGTTGTCGGCAGTACGAGTGATGTCGGTAGTGTGGTAAGCATACTTGCTCTTGATCTCAGTGTCGGTGTACTCGACGTTGGGGGAATTGACGGTAAACAGAGGGGAGGAATGAGCCGACCCGTTCACGGCGCCGTTGGCAGCAACATCCGAATTAGCGTGGGGAGCCATTGCGTTCACAGAGCAGACAATTGACTAGAAAGGGATGTTTTGTGAAGCTTTGGACTAATTTAGATGGTGTGTATTTCGAAGAACGACGACCCTCCACGGGAGGATGAGCGCCGGCCGTTGAACGGGTGGTGACGCCTGTCGGATCTGTTAGCTCGAGTACATCTTTGATTTTGGGGGAAATGAATGTGCAATTGCTGATCCCTGAGAACCACCGCAAGGGGAGGATGGGGAAGTATTGTCCGCCGGGATACTCACGAGTTAAGAAGTGTGCCGAAAATTTTGGCGGTTTTTGGCGATTACGCCTGCAAGAGAGCAATCTGAAAGGTTTGAGAAAGCGAAATTGAGACGAACAGTAAAGAGTTGCGGAGTCAATGGGGGAGGGAAGAAAAGAGAGTGGAAGGAATGGAAGTGGGCGGATATTTATGGGGGAATACGTCCGGAGTCACGGGTGTCCCTCCTCCGCACCCGGCTTTTCCCTCCCCCAACCATTAACTAAACTGCCAGAACAGCAAAAGACGTTCTAGTCCCCTTGCCGAACTCACTTTGGTCCGCTAACATTTCCTAGCGAACTTCAACCCAAAAGAACAAGCGGTCAAGCAAACTGAACAACTTGTCAGTGGTTGGGAAGTCCAATGAAGTTGTTTGCCCCTCCACAACCCCTCTATTGGCCATGAATTAAAGAGGGTGATTTATCTCTACGACGAATAGACATCCTACATCTCAGGCAAGATACGGGATTTGGATATGATGCAAAGTATATCCTCCGTATAGTGCATTCAACCCATCCGCCTCGTTCTTTCACCGTTCGGTGTCCATAATTTACTCCCACAATTCATGATCTCTCTCTCTCTCTCTCTTTCTCTCCACTATGGATGGTTGCCTAACCTCGCTGGGCCTCTCGGCTAACCTAAGCGCGTGTTCCTGCAGGTCCAGCATGTTTCCTCCACGAAGATCAGTACGGTACTTTCTCCCCCAACACACCACGTAGGTAAAAAAAAAAGGGCAACATCAACAAATCAATCCGTGAAGAGAACACTGACTCCTTTTTAAAGCGTTCAATGACATGTGATTTTCCTCCGCGGAGAGAGTGCAGGGCAGCCGATGGTCTGCGCGTTCTCCATGGTGGGTCGACTTGCCGCAGGGACCGCCAAGCGCGGCCTCGCCAAAATGGACGGCGAAAATCCCTTCTTTCCCAGGACACTTCAGGAATGGGAAGACTGAAAATATTGGAGGTGCGCGGAGTCCAGTGAACGGCGGCGTGTTGTTCGCAACAACTCGATGAAATGTGCGCCGCTGCATTTTAGCGACAACTCAGTGCCCCTGACGTTGCGGTGAGCGGCGGAAAGCTCGGCACGCCGTCCCATGGTTGTGATGTTACCCCTGATTCACTGACGACGCACTGCTGTTTGCGGAGTGGTCTTCGAGGTGGGTATCCCATAACCTGACCCATCCCTAGAACGTTCTTTGAATGGATTGCTTGCTATTCAAGCACCTTCTTTTTGGCACACTTGACTACGGTTCGCTCGCCAGAACGTTTCATGTTAAGCGGTCCGAGATCTCCATACCATAAATGAAGAGTATACAATGACACAAGGAACGCAATGCGATCAATTTATCGAGTCGGTCCTTCAATGGGGAGTTATTACTACGATGGCCGTGCTTAGTCCCGACTGGCCGAAGTTTGTCAATGCAACCCCCGAATCCAAACATAGAGGATGACAGGTCTGTTTGCCTCGGAGTCTATCCATGTTTGCTCATGAATCTATTGGACTTGGAAACTTGACGGCCACACGACTCCCTGATTCCCTGACTAGTGTAGGGACTATCGCCGGCATACTAATTCTAGAAAACTATTTCTGGTTCGATCCCGTTTCAAGCCAATGTTCCGCACCATTGCCTGAACCAAAGACTAAATATTGGGGTTCTGAACCGGCGCGAAAAATCACTGAAGTTTGAGAGTGAAACCAGTGATTGGGACCATTAGATAACAGCTTTTCGAGTCGCCTTCCATGATCCATGGTACCACGGTACAGACACGCTGCTGGGTTCTCAGATGATGGCTAATGGTCGCGTGCCGTCACTGGACAAGAACTCTCAAGTGTTTATTCATCCTACGAGATGATGACCGACGAGGTATGTATGGGGTAGAGATCATTGATCCCTAGAGGAGGAGGCCTAGCGGTTTCTAGGGACGGCCAAATATGATGTGTCCGTCTCACTTAATATAGATACACTGCCACCTCATTCCTCCAGCGGGTCACAGGTCGCAATGGAAATAGAGTCAGCCCATCGGAGAATTTCTGTCGACTCGGGAGAGGATTTGGGCGTCATGACAGGTCTGGATTGGGACGACTGTCCGAGCGACATAATTTTGTGCACCCTCAGAACCCACCCGTGAAGGACACAAACTTTGACCCCTTGCTTTCAAACTTCCGGACATTCATCATTGCATATGGCGTCTCTCCGTGGAAGCTTATCTTCTACATTGGTACGATCTGGGGAATCCCAGCTCATGCAGGTCATTCAAATGGAGACCCAAAGCATAATGGAAAGCGTAATGGTCGAGCAGGGAGGACAGTAGTAGTGGTGAGGACCCAAAAATAAATTCAACTCGAAACAATAAAAAAATAAAACCACACCAAACCAAATCGAATCGAATCACGACCAGATATTTGGACGGGTTCGTGCAATGATTGGCAGAGCCAAGAGTAGGAAGGAGACAAGGCGATCGAATGACAACCGGCCGTGGGTACGATATATGGGGCACCATGGTTGGTTGCCCCTGAGGAAGATCTGCAGTGGTTCAGGGGGTCCCAAGGTCTAGTGTAAAGTATCACCGTGGGTTGACATGCATCATGTCAGACTCTAGAGAGAATCCGTCAAAGCTCCGTAGGATAGGGGGTAAAGTAAAAAGGCGATGGATGTAACATTATACAGGATGAGGCTACTTGGGAAAGAAAGAAAAAAATTTTCATATCACTAGTCGAGAATGGGTAGTTCCTCCGGGTTGGCAACAGATTGGACAGTTTGAAATGGGACGGTAGATTAGTATTGATAGATGGCATCCATCGGTCATCCATCCTTCTTCTGTCCGATCAGTACTGAGATAGTCAAGGAACAAAGAACGCGTGTTGCCCTGCGCTCTGGGTTGTGAGCCAATCCAATCCACGTCTGGGGAGTCGCATCCACCCCCTAAAGCGGAACTGGGTGGTTTACACCCTAAACCTAGATACACGAGGAGTTTCTTTCTCGCGCCCGCCGAGAAAAAGCATCTCCACTCTGGGAGCTACTATTCTTGTGTTAGTCTGGTTTATTATTATTGTTGTGGTCATCATCTTCTCTGTCTTTCTTTCTTTTTCATTCTTATTCAAGAATCGCCCACCTCCAGAAACTAGTCACACTCATGCTTTTCCAACTGAGTCTAGTCTCTTTCCTGAGTTGGTGTGTCATGTGGTGTTCTTGATTCTGGGGGTTGATAGTGCCTTTGACGTCTACGATCGAGTGGTGACAGATGAGAAGGAGCATTTAGCATACAACAACCCACCTCCATAACGATTACCCTAGCGACTTTGTATGATTGATTTCGTTGCGATTGTCTCCCGCAGACCTTCGCGTCGCCAACATGGCAGCAACCATGATATTACCGACCATCAAATGCTCCAACTGTGGGGTGAAGGTCGAGATCTCTGTCATGGGTGACCATGTCTGCACAGGTAAGTCCCTTCCCCTCGGTCGATAAATTTCCCTCAAGACCGAGAGTTCATGTTCGCTGATTCTATTTCGCAGTCACACCTTCTCCAACACCTCCACCCCCACCTCCAAAATCTCATACTCCGTCCAAAAGTATGGGAAGATCCGCAGGAATTCCCCCACCCATCGACCCCTCCAAAGCCAGTATGTCCATCCCATTGCGATTGATGTTTCCGAAGAATCATCAGTAACCATCCGCAGACCGACCATTTATGCGCTTAGAGGCGGTCATGAGTAGCAAGGGTGATATTACACCCTTTCCGGGCAATCGACAATCCCCGCCTCGTACACTGCTACGGAGCCAGACAACTCCCCTCCCGGCTGAGCCGCGATCCCCAGATCAGGATGAAATTCCGACATTCCCTCTCCCTCGGTCAATGTCGCAGAAAATGACGAAAAACATGGTCCCGCTAGACACCCCATACACTGCGCTACCACTCCCATCGGGAAATGCGGGTGACACGAACCGAGGGGTAGACCGGCCGGTAGAGAGCATACGGTTACCTCTAGGTGAGGAAGCCATAGCGCCGCCGCCCCCGTTACCAAAGGACGATGTTCCAGGTCCATTGCCAAACTTTTCCCACAAGCACAGCTATTCCACCGATAGTAGAAGCAGCTACCGGACTTCCGTCGCGAGCTCTCGGTATGGTGATTCCAGACGCTCAACCTCCGTGTCACTGGGCCGACCGTCATTCGGTAGCATGAACCATCAGTTTAGATTCCTGGACGACGCTCCTCCGGTGCCGTCTACTCTACCAAGCAAATTGCTGCGAGATTCAACTGGATCAACCTTTTCAGAAGCGAATATGTCACGCAACGATATCAAACATGACGGCTTGGAAAAGAGCAACAGCGGTGCTGAGCTTGACATATTTTATCAGCGAACGAGCTACAAAGCAGATGACCAGGTCAGCAAGCCAAGTGCGCTCCGGGCTTCATCTCATACCAATTCGGACCGTCTGAGCAGTAAACGTGGGTCTGCCGAATTGTTCTTTCAAAGCCCAACCCCAAGTTCCCGTGGAACACCGTCCGATCTGCTAGACCTCTCCTGTGAAAGGTCAGCCTCCCCTGCAGACTTGCATAGTATCGAATACAGAGCATACAGGAGCCCGGGTCTCCCACATCTGCAAACGTCAAGCCAGGGTTTGGCTAGCAACGATGGTTCCTTTGAAGCCCAGAGAAAAGGCTCGGATGCGTTCAGTGAAGGTGGTTTTTCAGCAACCAACTTCGCCCGCGAGATGGGATTGGATAATTCCGACAGCGCCGTGGACAACTCAACTGTTTCTTCGGACTCGTCGCCAAGTGATACCCGGAGCGGTACCTCATTATCAAGCATTGGATCAGATGCAAGTCTACCAAGGCGAACAGCCCCCAATCATAGTCCACTTGGCTCTCTAGTAGAGGATCTAAAAAGAGGACATTCCCCCAGTGCTAGCCTGACAATGGCAGACTCGGAAATTCTGAAGCCTCCCCGAATGCCAGAAACCTTTTTCAGTCCCGACTCCCCAACCGATCCAGCGATTAGCGCGGGAAGCGTGTCTCTGATCCCCGAAAGACCGAAACGGGAAGAACAAAAGGAATTATCTCCTTCGCCGCCCGTTACAACAAGCCCAACCGCAACGAGTCCGACTACAAAGAGTCCGACTATAGAGAGTCCGACTACAAAGAGTCCGACTATAGAGAGTCCGACTACAGAGAGTCTGACTACAGAGAGTCCGACCACAGAGCGGGCTGCTCGTCCGACGCCTCGCCCAAAGGGCCCTTGCCGCGGTTGTGGTGAGATGATCGTTGGCAAATCTGTCTCGTCTGCGGATGGCCGTCTTACCGGTCGGTATCACAAGGCATGCTTTGTTTGCTATGACTGCAAAACTCCTTTCCAGACCGCCGACTTTTATGTCATGAATGATCTTCCGTACTGCGCTCAACATTATCACCAGCGCAACGGCTCCGTGTGCCATACCTGTCGCACCGGGATCGAGGGCCAGTATCTGGAGACGCTTGAGCGACGGGGGCGTGGCCCAGCTGATCGCTTTAAATTCCACCCGGACTGTCTCACATGCCGCACCTGCCAGGTTGTCCTAAAAGGGGATTACTTTGAATGGAATGGCCAAGTCTACTGTGAGCGTGACGCCCGCAGAGCCGCGTCTGTACCACCACCTCGCTTTCAGCGTCCAGGCCCAGGCCCAGGATTATTACCCCCCTCACCGCTACCCCACACACGTCAGCCCTCGCGCGGCTATCCCCGTCCTCCACCCCCCGGCTATCCAGGGCGGCCGGGACCCCCAGGCCCACCAGCGCCACCACGCAGCCCCGGTCCCTCCCGTCTTCCACCACCGAGTGCCTTGAGTGCCTTCGATGGGCCATATGGAGCAGCCCCAGATGCAGGTCGACGATTCCCCGAGCGGAGAACTACCCGACTAATGATGATATGATGTTATTTTCTCCTCTCTTGGGCCGCGCCACTTTGTACATTGCGTTTTTTATCCGTCTCACTGGCTGGCAGTAATATTTCCCCTCCTCCTTCTATATACCGGTGTACAGTGTTCTCCTTTTTGTGCTATTTGGGCAGCATTATACCCTTCGTTTCCTGCTTATATTTATCTTACGGTGTTCCTATCTTTCGTTTTTACACCCCTGGGCTGGACTTTACTCGGAACATTTGATGTGCATTTAATGTCTCCCTACATAATGTTTGATATAATGTTGTCATATACAAGACACTGGCTGGCATGTTATGTGACTAGAATCGTTGATGATATCAAGAAACTGGCTCTAGCTTGACATTTGACCTTTGTAGTGGAATATATAGATACGGGTATATACGTCCCGAGTTATTGGAAATTTTAATGATCCTAAGAAAAAAACCCAACCCCCTCTCCCACCCCCCCCAAAAAAAGGGGAGCAAAGAAAAGAGAAAAGGAAAGAAAGCTGGCAGTTGTTCTCGGCACTAGTGTAAATTGATTTCCTTGCAATGGTTCGGATAGCGGCCATATGCTGAGAAGGTATTAAACATAGCATGGATCTTTAATATCCTGTCGAACTGTTCACTCGCTCTGAGAACCGTTCCATATGCTTCAGTAAGGGCGGCCAAGTGCTCGGTCTCGGTTCTCTGCACGCCGGGGAGATTAGCTTCATGGCTGAGCTCCATGAGTCGATCGTACGCGGCGTGTACTTGGTATAACGCTCTTCCGAGTCTTCGGCGACCTCCTCCCAACCAAACTATAAGAATCAAGAGAACTAAGCTGCTGCAGAGAAGCCCCACAACAAACAGCAACCACAATAGACTAAACTAAAAGGCTGTAATGTCAACGAACATCATAGCGTATTGCATTTCGTCCATCTGAGCGTTTGTTATCTGTGTTTTCAATTAATGACTTCCTTATTATGCATCCCAAAAGCCGCATACCGCTATAGACAAAGATAGTATATGGTCGTAGCTGGGAATTGCTACTAGGTTGCATGTTTCGACTCCGGCCTGGAAGTTCGCCCACCAAAGGTCATGGAAGCTCTCAAGTCTGTATGGTTGATGTCGTCAGGTGGATCACTTGAAGTGCGTTGCGGTTGTAGGTCTGTCCAGTGGGTCTCACCGTATGAAAGAAGGAGGATAGGATATAGCCCGAAAGGGGGCGGATTCGAGGAAAGGAGAGCGATAGTCTATGGAGAATGCAGGAAAAAGATCTATCCGCGAGGGTTAAAATCTCGTAATATTGCGCGTAGGAGGATAGTGATTCTCTATCTACTGCCTGCGTGCACAGTATTTTATCATCTCTCTAACCTTATTAAGAATTCGCGGTTTCTTCTTTCTCTCCTGCTTTCAGTATCTTTCTCAACTGAATTATTCTCTTCACCAATTATATCTTCTTTCTCCGGCTCAATTTTCTCCTCTGCCTTGTTACTTTTTCTCTTTATTTTTTTTTTCCAAATTTTTTGCTTTTTACATTTTATTTTTTACTATAATTATTCTCTAATTCAACTTTAGAGTTCCCATTACTCTTATTATCTGCTGGACCCTCGTCCCCCTGCTTTTCTAAGTCAAGTTGACCTTGATTGAGTCCACATGCATATTTTTAAAGACGCCGCTGCTGAATTTAATTATATCTTTATTCTTATCTATTTCTCCTAATTTTTCTCGTAGTCGGCCAAATAAACCTAGGAGCTCCATTTCCGGCGAGCATTCCCGGTATTGCGTAACATACCAATTGTCGCCGATGTCGCTGAAGGTTCTGATCTGCGTAGAATTTACCGGCGAACCCGGCCTGGATGCGCTCTCTGTTTCTATCGAAGTAGTGTATTCCGTCTCACTCAACAGTGTAGGTCGGAAACTTGACGCTATAGTCGGGAACGTGGTCTTGGTTACTACTGCTCGCTAAATCCTTGTTGTCGTCGGCCGGTTTTGGAAGAAGTATTATTACGTCTTGCTCCTCTGGACCTGTGGCCAATGTCACTATGTTTGCTCAAAGCTTAGAGGGTGGAAGGCTCACATTGAACGGGGATGACCATCCTAAGTCTTTGTGCCCATTTCATGTACGCCCAGGGATACGGCATCCTGGCTTCACATTATTCCCCGAGATGGTTCAGATTCGGGCAAGACGCTTTATCATCACCTCTATCATCCTTGTCAGGCCTAATTACCCTTATAGTCCTCAGCGGAAAATCCGAGGTCCGAGAAATTAGCCGCTTCGGAGAGTACGCAGTCACAGATAATAATAGGTTTCGCCTCTTTCTTCAGCATAGATCGGTTGTAGCTACCTTCGGAATCTCTAATGTGCTTAGCAGACCGTGCTGTTCCATTCAGAACTGTGATTGTCGAAGTGTGACAGCTTGGACTTGGGATGGACAAGCGACCGTGATGCCATTTACGAGCTCATGATGCCACTTGTTTACCATTGTGAGGTGTAATGTGAAGAGTCTGTACGCATCGTTCCGTCTAGGTTGGATGCATCGTCAATCACGCATGCAGAGCCCTCCACGCCAGCTACAACATTTCCAAGGTCCATTGCCGTGATGCCAGTAACGGAGAATACCTCTGCCATTGCGTCGATAAGCCGAGAGCGGACAGTTTATGTCATTTGTCAGCAACGAGATAGGAAGAGCAAATAGGAAAGGAGACAGGACAAGATTAAACGGTGTGTCTAAAGGCTTGAGACAGAGTAAACGGACTTTATGAGACAGTAGTGGGAGTATGAAAGAAAGGGAAAAGATGGAGGAGGAGGGGGATTAAATAATGTCGAGGGAGCTGAAAAGGAGAGGAATAACCATAGGTCTATTACCTTTTACACCTTCACTATCCGCCACGAGTGCAAGCGTAGACACCCATTCTCCTATGGAAAGCTTGGTCACCAGGCAGCTAACTAACTAAAGCATGCAACTGAGTCACCAATGTAAATCCCAGGTAATTACTTTGACAAATGCAATCTCCCCTCTTGTATCTGCACTCGAAAATAGCCGTAGTGAAGCTATAGATGTCAGTGTCAGTTGTGGAAAAATGTTTCGGTATGAAAGTGGGAAACCAAAATTTTCGCAGCTGTTAGGGCTTCCAGAAGTGTCTATGGGTGAGAATTGGTACGTGGAAGAATGTCCGTGGGAGGAGAGACAGTCGACAGGTATATCCAGGAGATTCAATTCCGGAAGACCCATCTCCAGAAAGATGTCATTTGGCTTCCTTATCTCCACTTTGGTTTGGAGGCTAAATGGTAGACCAAAGATATGTCCGGATATTAGTGTCAGTATTCGTAATCCATACGACTTCTGTTGATGGGTGGTAAGAATAACTAGAATACCATGAACTTTGACGGACTTGTTGATTTTGGAAGATGGGAAACCTACCTTGCGCTGGCAAGAAGATCATCCGGTCGACCTGAGAGTCTATCTGTAGGTATCATCGAAGGTCTCATCTTCACCCACACGGATCCTATAGGTAATCCTCGCATACTCCTCAACCTGGTTTCAAGATGAGGCGCCACCTCGCGATATGTGGTGGAGTGAATCATCCAACACCCGACGAGGTTATTCATCACCACCCGTCATTTTTTAATAAAACAATTGTGTACCCGAGGTAAATAGATAACCCCCACCCTCAATAATGTAGCCACGCGATTCCAGCGCCTTCAATATACCCTCAATGACTTCCAGGGGCTGATTACGGGTTATATAGGCAATCAGAAGCGTTAATTATAACGCCCAGATACTGACACGAGGGACCTCAGAAGGTGGCTGGCCATATATTCCCACCAGTTTAGTAAAGGTAGCTTCGCAAACATTTACACCTAAGCTCTTGCGGCTTTACAATGCTTTCAGCAAGTCGACGTTCAATTGAACCTTCTCCTCGTCAAATCTGTCTTCTCCATCTTCTGATAATCATAACATATGATGCAAAGGCACCTGAACCCTCAGTGCTTCAGATCCATTGGTTTATCTTAAAAGTCTTCAAGAAAGGGTGAGAGGTACGAGAGTGTGGTCTCAATATTCAAAACAAGACCCTGTATAGCACAAACTACCATCATGTCTCCAATAAATGACCATCGAGCATTGCTGTAGCAGGAGTGGTTTATGTAAGACACTAGAAACCAGTTTCTACAACAGGTATTTAGTCTACTTCTGGAACATCGACAGGCTTGTATGAGCCATGATAAAGATTATTAAAGGTTAGAAACTGAGATGGATTCTTGTAGAGCTTTTAAACAATTCGTGAATAAGCTCTGTCCGGATGCCCGGCCACATGGTGTCTGCTTATGCATTGATAGAGAGAACAAGACCATGATTGGAGTCGTCAACGTCAGGAGAGACATATCGGGGAGATTAAAATGAGCCTTGGAATTACTGTCAACCTGATTAGCTTCGATCTGTACACAACTACCCATCAGCGCCTTACTATTCAATAGCAGAATAATAGTCACCCTTATTAAAAGAATTATTGGCAGACATCATATTCCGTGAGCTGCCATGTCCAAGATAATGAAATAAGACAATCATGTTCTGGAATAAACTAAATATCCAAAATGTGACCATCAAACATGACCTTAAAATAAGGCCCTTTCACAACTATGACGGTTCCTACAAGAAGTTGGCTACTTGTAGAGAGCTCTTTCTCATAATTATATAACTACACCATAAGAACATTGTCTTCCTCATCCTCCGCAATAAGCATGACCGCAGTCATTATATCTATCGAAGTAATTACTCTTAGTTAAACACAAGTCCTATAGCAATGAGTTTCAAGGGCGAGATCTTTAATCAGGATTTTCTTCAGATCCCTCAAAAAAGCGATGCAAGAAGCATAAGCCGGGGGAACAAAAGACAAACTAATAAAACCCAGATCAACGGATCTAACTTTATTCCTTATCTATTAAAACATGAACTGTGTTATAATCTGGTCTTGCGACTTGTTGAATATGGGGCGCTGGCCCTTTCTGAGATAGGCATCTTGGAGGGTCTGCTTATACCCGCGCAGGTACTGCAAGTAGTCTGAAACCTTGGAGACGTTCGCTGGTGTCCATATTGCACCTTGACACGGGATTTGGCTAGCCAGTCTGCATTTGATTAAACATCAACTACAATAGAGGAGATCAATAATGTCTGAGGGCAGGGTTTGACATGGAGGAAAGGGCTGGATTGATCGCTCACTTTCTTTCCGAGGAAGGAGAAAAATCATCTGCACGCGCAGGTGGAGGATAGATATAGGGGATGCGTAGGCGCTAGACCTATCCAAGTCCTCAACCTGGGGCACCTGACCCAACAAGGCCGATCGATGTGAGCGTAACAAGTGATGAAGAGGATGTAGGTGGGTTATGAGTTGTCAAAAGGTGGGTGAGTGGAAGGACAAGGGTGGCTGTATATAAATAGCACAGTACCCACGAGAAACAATACTTATCCTAACCAGTGACAAGGGAGTTTGACAAACAGAAGACTTAGTCCTTTATCAATCGCTCTGTGAAGATGTTAGAGACTATGCGTCTTTGCTAGTAATTGTTTATCGAATGGACTTCGGGCTGGAAGACGAGGACTATAACGGCCTAGCATCAGCAACGCCACCTAGCAAACCCAATTACATCGACACACAAGTTGGTTTGCATATATGTATATCATAGTATATTTCTTTTCTGTACCTTTTTTTTCTTTTTTTCTTTTTTTTTTTTTGGTTGTAAATTTTGGATCAACCGGTTGATACACCGCGCAACGACCCTGTACATGACCTTCCCCCGTTTGCCTAACCTCGTCGACTTTTCTGGATGTTCCTATAGGGATTCTAGCTTATGTTTATTGGGAACTATATTATGTCCATTAAGGACGTACGAAAATGTCTTTCATGCACGATGGCTACCTCTACAGCTGCATGGGTCTGCTGACCTTGCTGCTGGAAATGGCAGCTGAGAAGATCATAAGGAACAAGATCCACCTTTCTACCCCTTCAGTCCAAAAAAGACCACATTCCTGATTGTTTGCACTGTGGTTGTGTTGTTTTACTACCTGGAAATATTATGCTTGATTGCCATGTGTTGAAGCTAAGGGGGGTATAACTCTGAAGTCCCTCGAATTCACTTTCAATAGCTTCATCTGCTGGGCCAGGCCCTCCTAGTCGCGGACATAGACAGGCCTAGCGCCTACGCGTCGTCTATATGTCTCCTGCGTGCTGTGTATCCAGATATTCGATTCTTCTCCTCCCTCAGTGTGGAACTGAGCGAACTAGAGATCAATTCAAGCCCTTCGTGTCTTCCCATCATCTGTAAAGTCTTAGTTGATGAGTGGTAACAAATCCATACCATCGCCTTATAAAGCCGTGGAAATGCTTGAATTTTGTCCAAGATTCAAGATCCTCGAGGTGTATCCTTGATTCTTATCTAGTATAATCTTTCGTATCAGTCATGATCAATTCATATTGAATACCATCATACCTCCGGTCAGATGGCACTTTATGTATGCTATATTGGGGCCCTTCCCCAACTCCCTCAATAGCATGAATGCCAAATAGCATAAATGCCCCAGGGTGGACTCATCACCACCACCCATCTAAAAACCCCCACCCCCTCTTCTCATTTGACGCACCACCATACACATTAAACGTCTGCGGCCCCTCCGCATAGATATGATATCCAAGGTTACATTCAGAGAATGACACCTTCGGCTGCTTAGAGTAAAATTCATCAAAGCCTGCATCCAGTGCATCGGCTAAGCTATTCACGTAGCCCTTCGGGTGCAGCTGACGCCAGGGTTCCCGGCAGGCGTCTCCGTTACAGGACTTGAGCACCATCATGAGAGCATCGAGACGGGGAATGATTTGGCCAAGGTGGCGGTTGGCGATCGTGTAGGATTGGTGTGCGCTTATGTTGAAAGCCAGGTTGGTGGTTTGGAAAGGATCATCCTATGTTATATCGTTAGCATTTCTGGGTAGAGCTTGGCGGTTCTTAGGGGAAGCACCTTTAGATTAAAGAATTCCTTTTCGTTCGTGCACCAGACGGAGTAGTACAGACTGTAGTTGTCTGAGACAAGACGAATACCTTTATAGGTATTGTTTCTGTAGCTGTTGCCTGGTTGGTTGTTTTGGTCGCTCTTGTAGCCGTAGATTCCTTCGGGGACGGCCTGTTCGTACCACCTGTTAGTTCTCTGATGACATATCGTTTTGGTGGCTTTGCGAGTAAACGCTTACAATTCCCCAGTATTCAATTGCTACATGCTCCGACTTGTTGTCCGCGTTGCCGCTATCAATGGCCGTTGGAATCTTCTTGCCGTCCAGCCCATCTCTGGTTGTGCCAGCGATGGAGAGGAACGTGGGCGCCAGATCAGTGTGGCTGGTGACGGCCTCGATAATTTGGTTTTGAGGGACTCCAGGACCACGAACAAAGAGAGGGATATTGATGTCAGTTTCTAGACGTGTCAGCATTTCCACGTTCTCGAACTGAAACTATACTGAGTGACACCTTACCATATCCGCAATTCTTTCCTGGCTGCATAGCATGCTGACCAATATGGTATCCATTGTCTGTCGAAAAGAAGATATAGGTATTATCGAGCACGCCGGCTTTATCAAGTTTCGCAACAAGGTCCCCAATCAATTCATCCACAGCCTGAAGCGCACGTAACCGACAGCGCTGGAACTCATCAATGTAATCGATTTCCTCCTGAGAGAGCGTCGGCAGATCAGCCACCCACCCGATCGCACCATCAATCACCTTGTTGAAACTCTTATCGCGAGGAACCTTATAATCCTTGAAAAGTCCCGCATGGCGCGGCGCGTACTCCGGTTCACCGAACCACGTTGCGCCAGTCACCGCATCCTGGGATCCATTTGAATGTGGCGCGTTCGGCGCGACAGTAAGCATCCATGGCCGATCCGGATTCGCTAGCGCTTCATCTAGGAACCCTAGGGACTTGTTCTTAATCACATCTGTCGAGTACTGGCCCGCGTAGCTGACGGGCTTCTCTCCGTTGCGGGTCATTTTTGCGTTGTAGTACCGGTATGTCCATGGGTCAAGGAGAAAATCGGAGCCATTGAATCCCTTCGCGTAAGGCTTGTTGTAGTTGTCTTCTGTGTGAGAGTTCCACAGCTTCCCGACATAGTATGTATCATAGCCGGCTTCTTGCATCCAGATCGGTAGGTAGTTATCGTTCCAGCCGGCGCTGACTACCTTGGGGTATCCACCGTAGGGAAGGCCGACGTCAGTGATGTTGGTGTTGTGTGGCATACGGCCTGTCCAGAGGTTGGCTCGAGACGGACAGCAGAGAGCGACAGAGCAGTAGTGCTTGGGGTAGGTCGCTCCTTTTTGGATGAGGGTTTCCTAGAACATCTATGTTAGTTCCCCGTCTCTACTCTCTGATTGATCATTCCCAAAAGTTAGTTCAGGAATAATGCGCATTCACAAACCTGTAGTTGAGGCATATGGTCTATCCCTCCAACGAGCTTTCCCTGATCGTCGGTGAGGATGAACAGGATATTGGGCTGTTTGGCGGCCGTCGCAAGTCCCCAAAGGAACCACGTTCCTAACATGAGCTTCATCTTGGGTGAGCTACGGTCTCAGTAGCTCTTAGATTCCAGCCGACCGGGGAAATTTGATATGCGCGTCTACTCTACTAGGTACGAAAAGTCCTAGAGAAGAGGAAAATACATATTTATAGCTCTTTCAGTACTTCGTGTCACCACAGCTCAACCTCGGGACTTGCAAAGCAATACTCCATGGGGAAATCCATCTTGTATCATCCCCCCACAGAATTGCACCGTCAAAGCTGGGATAGAGGAATTGCCAAATCATGCGTCCCGGATATAGAGTAGCGGGGGATCGTCGCACAGCGCATTGTGAAGACGGAACTCGGAGAGAGTTTCAAGGAGGAAAGATGGGCTGACGGGTGAAGATCGATGGAGAAGGAAAGAAAGATCTTCGCATCTCCGAGACTAGTATGGGGTGTACTGCGGTTGGTAGTTATGGAGATAGTGGTGAATTGCGAAATCTTGAGGCCGATGATGCCACAGGACAAGCAATGGTATAATGGTGGGTCTGCATCACGCCTTCGAAGAATAGTAGTCTAAAGTTAGCCGTTTCTTCGGTAGGTAGAGAAGCCTTATTGAAGATCGCATATACTAAAAGTTGGTTCACTATCTTAATCGAGTAGGATCGTAGCCGATCATGAAGTTCTATCTCAACTAGGATCTGTTGGTTATGTTACCACTGAATAATCATTCTTCAAATATCTACGCCTTATCTGGAAGATACTGCTTGATTGATCAAGGACACGGTAGTACAGTGTATCAGATATATGGCGATCTCTACCTATCAATATTCATTGCGGTCAAGGGACGTAGGATACATGGTAGACGTGCCAGGATCCACCGCTGAATCTTTTCTATATTAAGTATGGCCTGCGAAGCTCTGTAAATTAACGATTCGTGCAGATTGCAGCACAGACGGTCGTTTCGTAATGGTCCACGAATTCAAGGACTTACGCAAGGACAGTGCTACAAAATATTATCGGGTCATTGGCCTTCCAACCGTGATCATGCAGCCCCTGACGGACACCTACTTTACTGAGCGAATAGGTAGTTCAGCGATTGTAGGGAAGCGCCTTTGTCGAGTAGATAGCGAACAACTTCCAGATGCCCTTGGAATGCGGCAGAGAATAAGCTGTTACACAGATCTCTGTCGGGGATTTCTTGGCCCTCGACGTGCTAGACAACTCCCCGCAGGCCTCATATGGAACATGCGGCATAAAACATGATACCTCCAGGTTGTAGACAGGGAGACATCGTTGAAACTGGGAAAAGAGAGTTCTGTTTCAGAGCCCAAGGAATGGTTGGAGCTCCAGCGGTATGCATGGAAATCTTTCTTCGCATCGTCTTTAATGCAGGTGAAAGAAGAAAACCGCCACATTCCACCTGGCCTCAACATGAGAATGAAGGCCCCGATTAAGGCTGGGAAGCAAGCCAACGGAATAGTCTTGATTATGTACTTTCAAAGCACCAGGACGGGTGGCACCCAGCTTCATTGCCTTCCTTTAGTCTCTCTGTGAATGGCCCTGACCCTGTCAATCACTTTCAACAACGGTTGCGCAAGGTTTATATGGCAGCATGGATTTCCCTTTGTCAATGACGAATAGCTCCTTGACTGCAGCTTCTCCATCACGTTATATTTTACCCATCCTTCTCTCATTTCCAAAGTTGCGGAGATAGGATTTATTGGTCTGCTCGTTCGTGCTTTCTCGAGCTCTATCCAGTGCCTCTCAACGTGGTGACTCAGCAATGCTTGTCCCAGACATCCTCAATAAGCCCCCCTCAACCACCTTCGAGCTATATAGCATGAGTCAGTCTGTATATTAACATGCAAGGGTTGGGTGTCAGAGTGATACATCATAATAGCGTTGCGGTGATGACATATGCCTCTGCCGTCAAACAACCCTAGCCTGTCAAGATGGTGTCTAGACCGCAAGCGATAACCCCCCCCCACCCCCCAACGCCATGTCACGAATACCTGGGCAGTAAAGCTCACGTTCTCAAGTGTGAAACAGACGATTTTTGCCATTTTCATGTCACCTCATCCGATGCGCCCTGGCACTCTCGATGCTACCTCAAGCGGCTATTCTTCGCAAAGATATGGCATGGTAGTTATTGTAAGAGAGTCAAAGAAATGAAAGCCGATGAGCCTATCGGTGTTCTGAAAAGGGTAGAGCAAACTGTCACAAATCCTCTCGACAGGATATAGTCGGGGTCGAGTTTCTTTTGGCTCCTGCGGAAGCCCACCTCAAGGATCACATTAGCATCTTGACTTGCATATGCAAGGAAGTGGAGGTGGCCCTAGGACATAGAAACATAAGTTAGGGCTTGCTCAACCTGGTTGAAACGACGGGTATGAAAAATGAAAACGACAACTCCAGTGACAAGGCTTCCAATCCCTCACAGTGGGAACCATCGATAACAAAGGACATGTATAGCAAACGGTCTTCAGTCTCGGCGTCAGGTTTTCCCTTTCACCTTACAGTGCACGCCAATTCAGGCTGCATTTGAGGTTTGTTTTTGTTTGCATATAAATACTTCTTTGTCTCAGCCTATATAATTTTTATCTTCACCATGCATCATGGACTTCACCAGAAACTGTTCAATAATTACTGAAGGCCGGTATAAAGTCCTGAGCATACTATCTCGGCATACGATCCAAAAATCGAGTCAAGCAGGTCGCAACGTGCTTACGATGTTGAAGCCAAAACTACACTGAGTATGTCGCCCACAGACTACGAGGGGAACGGCAAATCTCTGTCCAACCAGGTCTTAGTTAAACCGGAAGACGAACCATTCAACGGCGATGTAGGTCACTTTGTAGTGAGCGAGCATAACCAGGGAGAATGGGTGTCTTTTTGTTGATCATGGCCTGTCACCAGCGTTGTTCAGGGTATTAGAAAGTGAGGGCTTCAACATGGCAGTGGGTGTCCGAGATTGGTGTATGGATGTCCCATCTGTGGGGAAATCCCTCGTTTTGCGGTCCTCTAGACTAAAGTGGTGAATGTATACCTAAGAAGGATATGACGTTCAGCAGGAATGTCATTAACACAATGGGGAATGGTGGTCCCAGGATCCTATCATTGCGACAGTGTTCAGCTAGGCTGAGTGCATTCTCTAACACCTACAAGCCATAGGCCTATATTTTCTATCCGGTTCTAAGTGCACCTTTCTCCACCGGTCTAAGACTAAAAGGGGTAAGGTTATGGATCGTGGTAGCATCAGGTAAGTTCTACACTGGTGCGTTGCTGCTAGTTACTAACGGTTGTAGCGATGCCATTATGGGGGGGGGGGGGGGTGATCTCCGCTCGAAGGCTCACGCCGAGAATCAGCTTCGTCTTTCCAACGCATAATTCGAGCATGAAGTGGGAGAGAGCACTGACGAGATTAAGCGTAACGCTGCCGCTGATCCCGACGTGAAGCATATCGATCTGACTCGCGGAAATGCGGTGTATGAGTCGTTGATGAGAAAGATCTCAACCCGTTTCCTACTGTAAGTAAGCTTCCATTCTTCGGGTTTTCCCTGCTGAACTGAATCAGGGCACGCCACTTATGATTGTGTATATAAGCAGAGGATTGGGGGTGATTAGCGCCAAGCTCTAGGAGATCATTCTAGGGCTCCAAGTCCCACCACTTTTATATCGATACTCTCGTGAGGTGGAGATAAGAGTTCACCCAAGGGAAAGATACTATTGCAGTATAACCCCAAGGAGTGGTAGGAGCCCATGGGTGGACTCTTCATTCAAAAGGACACAAATTGAATATGGCTTGAGGACCGACCAGTGTGCATCCATCACAGATATTGGACGCGGTTGGCCGCTACAGATGTGCCCTAACAGGAACAACTAATTATTAGACGACATTTGAGGCATGATGAGTTCTTCTATGAGCCAAATCAAGTCACGCATTTGCATCGAGGACAGGTCAACTGAAACTCGATCGTGAGTGTCATGTCCGCACTGGGTATCAATTTACTCATCAGAGAGGATGTATTCCAGAAGTTTTTATGCTATCTTCTTTGTAGTTACAGGGTAGTGCTTCATACACTTGTATAATTTTATCTTCCTGCTTTTCGTCCATACAGCGTAAATGGCCTCGCCCATAGGATTGAACAATCATGGCATAGTACGGAATGTATAAGAGCTTTCTAATACTCGTAAATGGAACCACAAGATTCCTCGATTCCACACTCCCCTTAAATCACCGCGTTATTCAGTTTCAGCAACCGCTCGTTTGAAGTGCCTTACTGGCATATTCAGCCAAAGCTAAAAGCTTCTCTTCCTGTAACCGCTGACCAACTAACTGAATTCCAACCGGTGCACCGTCATAGATCTCCGGGTCATCTGCCAAAATTTATCAGTAAGACAAATAATTTACCCTCAGCAAGAGACACCTACAGTCAGAAAATATTTCTTTATCTGTCTCGCTGAGAAAGTCCGTTCGACTTTCCCGTTTATCCACGAGTTTATCAGCATGCGTAACTGGAATAATCACACTTGGATAATCAAGAACGTTGACAAAGCTGGTATATCCAACATGTCTAAACTGTCCTGGGACGACAGCAGCATGAGGCGCTGCGGCACAGAAAAGTGCATCAACAGGCCGTCTAGTCTTCGTCAAGGCACCGGTGCTGCGCCAGTAATCCAGATATGCTTTCTGGTATTGCCTTTTCTCGACATTCACTTTGGCAACCTCGCCTGCGCTCATGTGTTCGCCAGCTTGAATGAAACACTGCGGCAGGGGTGTCTCGCCAGACAACGCGCGGTGAAATATTAGGTCACTTCCGCCGTCTAGTGTGCATGCTTTGAACTGATATGGTTAGCTGGTGGGAGATTCACATTTGTGAGGTCACATACTGCAAGCTCATAGGCCTTTATGTGGGAAGGAGGACTCCATTCTATGACCTTTGATCTTCGTGAGCTTTTCTCCGTGGACATCATCTAGTTCTTCTGCTTACCTCATGACCGAGTTGCCGCAGAGTCTGTTCGACCATGTCCAGCGCACGCTTGACAGGAGGCTGCGGACGAACAGATCCATCATGGCGCATGATAGCAAAAGCAAGGCTTGAAGACGGGTCTGCCTGTCGTATCCGCTCGTACGTTTTACGTTCCAGGTCATCCCGCCAAGGCAACTCTAGAACAAGGGGATCATAGTTCCACGGTTCCTGGGAGATAATAGCCTTGAAAACAAATCTCAGCGACCTAAGAGTTGTTGCCAAAGGCCCCACGACGGAAAGCATTGTGTTCTGCCCATCCATTGAATTGGCCGCGCCTTCATACGGAACTCTCCCAGAGGAAGTACGGAGACCCCAAACACCATTGAACGACGCAGGGATACGTATGCTTCCTCCGATATCCGTACCAAACCCGACAGGTGAGCCCCGGAGTGCAAGTAGTGCCCCTTCTCCACCGGAGCTGCCCCCAGAAGAGAGGTGCCTGTTCTTGGGGTTCCAGGTGTATTGGATTATATGGTTGGCAGTCTCTCCTGCCATCAATGTAGTAGGCACACTGGTCTTGCAGTAGAGTATTGCACCGAGATTCCGCAGCTCCCTAACCAGCTCACTCTCGGTTACACCGTTCTCAGGATCTGCTTTCTGGCCCTCATGGGTGCCAATCCAGCCCACGTAGCCCATCGTGGTGTCAACACCCTTCACATGGAACTGGTCTTTGAGACTAACGGGGAGACCGTGTAAGGGTCCAATGGGCTTGTTGTCCTCCGCAAAATAGGCGTCAAGCTGCCTGGCGGTTTCGATAGCAGCCTCAAAGAACACCTCATGCAAGCAGCTAACCTAAGGGCCAGTTAATATTATTTCCAGGTTTATGGCTGATTGTATCCACGCACGAATTGATGTGCTAGAGCAGCTCTATGGCAGAATGCCTCTGCCACCTCAACCGCCGTCCAATTGCCCGAGCTAGTCTGTTCCACGATTCCCACGGCGTCGGTCTCTGTTATCTTGATTTCCCCGGGGGTCAGATATTGTTGGATGTAAGTGCCAGTGACATCGCGCACTTCCGTGCAGGGTGGAAGAGGCTTCTCGATCCTCCACTTGCTGGGAATCGCATTGAGGACGGCTTCCCGTTTTGCTTCAGCCGCGGCTTCCCAGGTCGATAGTGGTACTTCTCTGATGGTCATCTTGTGTAATTGAATATCAGAGATCAGCTAAGGTTCTTCAAGACTGAGATTGATAGGCAATTGGGCTCAACATAGGTCGGGAACCTCTTCTAGAGGTTCGAGCGAGTATCTTCGTCCGTGCATCAGCCCATCCTCGGTTCGCATTTCGGTCCCCCTTGATATATCGGGTATTTCCCGTTGGGCCCCACCGGAAACTACGGCAGGACTAGATCTAGCTAGCATACGGTTCAACGGGAACTATTCTCTCTGGGTCAGGTTTCTGGCAACCAACTACGCTCAACGGTCAGATATTAAACCCTCTATCGTACAACAACGAGTTCTTTGGTCAATTCTTCTGACACTGAGCTGTAAATAGATATAGTTGAACATTCGATGAAACATTCTTGAGAATCAAGATATATTCTAGTATTCTGCCGGAAGTACGTACTTGCATCTTACGAGGCATTCGTATTAACTATGGATTTAATATCGACTAGCGCAACTCCGAGATATACGTGGACCACTCATGTACCCCGGGGCGGTATAATGATCTCTACTCTCGTGCTTGACTACTAGGGGTCAATCATTAATACGAAGAATCCACCTGCAACCCCCGGGAGAAGCTACATATCATTGGCGCGGGTTTAGATTGTGGTCATGGCTCGATTCGTAGTCAATATTCCAAGGTGGGTAAACGGTACCCTTGAAAATCCATGTGCTGTAACGGGTCTCCGTCGATAGAATTTATATAAACTAATCGCGATTGAGCCCTGATATTTACCATGACTAGCTCCAACAACGTACGCGTTGACAACGGCAGATGCCCTGTTCTGCACCACCTCAATTGCCTCCTTGAGAGCGGCCGCCAACTGGTCGGCTCCATGAACCCGGATTGCATAGATATTTCCATCGCTGGCCGCTCGTGCAATTCCCGAGTAGCCAGGACTTGGTTCGAATGAGGTATTCAACTCACGATATTCCATTTTGGATCCAAGGCCACTTGGATGGACAAGGAGCATCGATCGTCGAGGGGCATTCTAGCCTGTGTTGTCGGTTAGATCGAGAGAGGTATTTGGCATGATAGGTTCTGCTCACCTTTGTTATTGAGCACGACTGTAAGAACAGGAATGTTGTATCGTTGGAGATCCAATACACACTGGATGGGACACTAAATAAAAAGGGCCCCTCCACAGCCCAGATCCTTTCCGGACACCTGCGGTAAACTTTCAGACCGTGATGGCCATCGACGATGCCTTGGAAAGGTTTAAATCATCACTTCGTCCAGCATTTTGTTGGGGCTTGTCAGGAACAACGGATCGCGGGGTGAACACAGTACTTAAAAGGCAGTCTAATGTGCTTCATGCCAGGTGGGATCCCGTCAGGTCTTGAAGAAGTGCAATGCTGACTTCCTGACACAGGTTTTTACATTTAAAATCCTGCTCTATCGACCAGCGCTCAGTAAGCTCTGTGCTACATTTCGACGTGGAAACAGTCAAGACGGAAGATCTACACGAGCATCAAGCCCTCATTCCGGACGTGCCTGGTCGAGCTATGCCTCGGAACCTGTGCCATGTTATGCGTTGAGTCGGCCGTGAGATTTAATTGAGTCCCTACAAGCAGCTACAGCACAAGATATCACCCGGTGGTATGGCGTTAATCTGTAAGCAGACTTCCTCGATTCCTCGCTTTAGAATGACAACTAACTTTCGGACTAGATTCCATCAGCGCGGGTATCATCCTTAGCCTAGTAGATGCCAATAGACCTTTATTTGATAGCCTCGATCAGTTTCGACTAGACACTGCATGGGGCCAATGCCTCTAGACGCTGCTTCACATGGTCGATACCTATTCGTCAGCTGGAGACTGTGCCATTACCCTGAGTGGGCTGAGGCAACGTGCACTTTTTGACCATCAAGGTACGCAGAACCACCCTTGGTATTGCTCTGACCTTGCCGGGCATCATCTTCCAGGACTTAATGGCGATGAGAAAGAACCAGGTAGAGTACACATCGCCATCGTCACCGGAGGATAAAAAAAGTCATGGCCATGAGGGCCTGGGTTCTCCTAACAACGAAGCTAACCCCGTGGTATACGATGCCCTGAGTCCACTGGCCGCGAACTGGGATAGCGGGCTGGAGGATATCATGCTGCCGGCTCAGCTATTACAGGAAATGGACGAAGGACTATTGCTGCCGAATCTTTTCTGAATACCAGTAGAGAATATCATCCACATACATATCTGAAACAGAGGTATCAAGGTCATATTGCAACTTCTGTGTTCACCTTCAGCCCCTTGTCTCGCACTACAGAGACCCGCTCTACCTCAGCAATGACCCTCCTCAAAGACTACTGCTGCCACTCGGCCTAATCTCCGTTTGACTGCCCAAATCCTCCCCAATCACCTTCCCGCCCACCTCAACCGGCGCACAGCTCTGTAACACAAAAATCATCCTCGTCCACTCCGTCTCACTCGGATTCCGCCACTCATGCATCGTCCCCCGCTGTACCGCTATATCCCCTCTCTTCAACACCCTCATCTCCCCACTATCTAACCACATCTCAATCGTCCCCTCCATCACAATCCCATAGTCCAGGCTCTGCGTACGATGCATCAGTCCCCGGGTCCCCGGCTTCGCAGGCGCAAAGTCCACGACCCGGCAGACGGTACCGTTGGGGTTCACCAGTCCAAGGGTTCCCGCGGACATGAGGGATTCGTGGGCGGTGAGGTCGGCATCATTTGTCAGGGTGGCTGGGAATTGGGAGGTTGTATAGGGGACACTAAAGCGGAGGCTACCGGTGTCGAAGTCGCGGAAGGGAGGCTCGGTGGTGGAGTGAACTATTGCGTGGCCGGTAGCGGGATCGTGGGTTGTGATGTGACGGGTGTAGTTAGGAAGGGGAGGGGTTTGGTGGGGGTTGTGAGCGGACATTTTGATGGTGTCTTTTCTTTTTCGTTTTTCCCCTTTATGTTGCTTTGTTTTTCTATTCGTTCTTCTGAGTGTGTCTATGTGGACGATGTGAGATGGAAGTAGACGGATCAGCAACCCCGTCTAGGAAAATATATTCGCATCCGAGGTTTTGGGTAAGGTTTTGGATCGGCGGATTGACTCTTATACTAGTGAAGTTCGCTTTCTTTGTCCCACTTTCTCGGTGTAAGCTAGAGTTTACTTCCCATCCAATCACAGTCTCACTGCACGGTGAGTTGTCCTGCAGGATGTGACGTGGTGAGGGGGCTTGGACGGCTGGGATGGTTGGATTGGGCACTGGAGGGACGGCTTTGTAGAACATGACGAATTGGTGAGACGTTGCTCAACTGTCGAAGCCGCTGTTCTTTCTTGGTATGCGTGAGAGAGTGCGCTGTGAGCGATCTTCAGTTTTCGTTGGACGTGTATTCCAGGTTGTCGGTGGCTTTGCTGTGTTTGGAGTTGCTCATGTGGGTTGGTAACCCTAAGTCAGAGATATCCTCGCACAGGGCAGGGGTCGTGGAAGGATTCTCACAACGGATGGAATCTCCGGGGCTAGGTTTCTGACTTGGCTTTGGAGCTCTATATCACTGGTCGTTAAGAGGTTGGACGGGACGGGAAGCAATATACGTTGTGTTATTTATTTTACTTGCTCTATACGGTTGACTATTGCCTCTCAGTTGTGATTAACTCATCCCATGGTAAAACAGAATATGAAGCCATTTATCTATTTTGTACCATACTATGCATCCTATACCTCTATTTAACCCGAACAACCACCTTCCCAAAATGACTCCCACTCGCCAAAAACTTAAAAGCCTCCTTCGCCTCCTCAAACGCAAACACCTTATTCACAACTGGCTCAATCCGGTGCTTCTCATAGAACGCAATCATCTCCTCGAACCGATCTTTCGGCCCGTTGATAATTCCCTTCAACGTGACTGTCCTCCGCAGCGCGAGCAAGTTCATATTCGTCCGGTCATCCGGCGCATCCATCTTCCCCGATACATATCCAATGCAATCGATCAACCCGCCAAACGCGATACAATCGAAGCTCTTCCTCAGAGTCTGCGCACCGCCCGTTTCGAGAATGATATCCGCGCCGTGGTTGTGGGTCAAGCGCATTACTTCTTCCTCCCAGTTTGGTTGGGTGCGGTAGTTGAGGGTGAAGTCTGCGCCAAGTTTCCTTGCTTGCGCTAGTTTGTCGTCGGAGGAAGAGGTGATTATCACTATCTCACGCAAACATAACTCATCAGTAAAACTCCAGAAAGAAAGGGACGGGAAAAAAACACTAACCAGTAGCCCCAGACGCCTTCCCAATCTGCAGCCCCGAAACCGCCACCCCACCGGTCCCCTGCAACAGAATATATTCCCCCTCC
>MBFL02000428.1:0-27961 GCA_001696595.2 Aspergillus hancockii | reverse complement strand
TCAATTGAACCAAAACGCCGATTCCTCTATCAAGAATTCCTTTCCATTTTCTAGACTATACACGTGTTCTAAAGGTGGAAGAATGCTGACATCTAAAGACCGTAGACAATAGGATAAATAAGCAGGTATACAGACTAATATGATACTCTAATACTCTAATTTCTTGACATATCTTATTAATTTAAGATGTTACATAGCTGTCACAATTATTCAGAACTTGCAGTCGATGTCGGCTACTATTTTATAAAATAGAATATATATATCCGCAGCGGTTATGCCCCAAAAAAAAGGCGGTTAACTGTGTTTAACTGCTCAGGTATTAAGGTAATGATAGAATCCTCCAATGTACAAGGGAATTCTCTTCATTCTAAGTTACATTAGAGAGTTTGACACGTGATTCAGCTCGAAAAGTATGCTCATTTAATCGATCACGTAGAGCTGGGCGAGGAACATTATATATACGTGCAGCCTGTGTAATAATAGAATTTTTTTTGAAAGACAGATATTGCCAGCAGGATTCTAACTTCTTTCAAGGGGCAACTAATCTAGCTAAGCTTATTTCGGTAGGTGGTCACTTGGGGCTTTTCCCTGCTGGCCATATTTTGACTAATTTTAGTAGACCGCCTACAATAATAGGTTTAATATATTACCTTAATGCCTTGGCATATAATTGCGGCGAATGCGGGTAATGTTAAGCTTATCTACTACCTGCCCGTAGCCGCTGCGGGTATGGTGAGGGTATGCCACTTTAACCGAGAGACAAAAGGCAAGGCTAGAAGGCGCTGGAGGTTTCTAATTCTTGATGATCATGGGTCCCATAACACTAAGAAGTTTATTGGCTTCTGTGATAATAATATAAAGTTTTTAATAACTTACCTACCTTACTTTACGCACTCCTTGCAGCCGCTTCATGTAGTATCTTTTGCTTTTTTCTATAGTCTACAGCAACAAACTAGCGGGTTTTTTACATGCCTGCCAAGGCCTAAACCATATTACCAAGCGATTTCTTCAGACTATTTTGGCCGAGTTGGAATAAGGCCTTATAAAACAAAAACTTCATAGTGTTTGGAAATCTGTTGGTTTATGGCCCTGGAACCCAGGGGTTGTGTTAAGCCATTTTACTAAGGAAGAGACTGCAGGCCATCCTCTAGTAAACCTTCACGCTCGGTTCCAGGCGCTAAAGACTGGAGAAGAATTGAAAGACTTCTTAACTACAATGCACCGTCTCTCTCCAAAGAATATTCTGCTTACGCTACGCTGCCAGGGCCTTGAGATAGCTCTCCAGAACAAAAAGAAGGGGCGTCAGTAATAAAAACATTTTGCGGTTAAATTACAGGCTGCTGAAGACAGTTGTAAGGTGTTTTATTTTTCGAAAAAAGACGCAGCAGGGTCGCGATCTTCAGGAGAAGAAGAAAGTCATACGGCTTGTGTCACGCACGGCGTTCCCAAGTTCCCCCATAGTTCTGCCCTTCCCATGTCACACCGCCTGTGGGACAACTTATCTATTATCTACGCAATGAACGCTTAGTTTAGGCAATCAACTAGTTCTCACCATATCTTTCTACCAGCTTGCTAAGAATTTAAATCAGCAAGAAATGCTACATAATTAGCAGGAAAAGGAAGCGGAGGAGTATTTAATAGCATTTGATTGAAGAAACAAAGAGGATTAGAGCCACTGAGTAAGAGATCCGTATTCAAACAGCAGAACAAAAGAAGCATCAAAGGAGGAGCGGCTGCTGGCTAGAGACGCAGAGATGGAGCTTCAATGATGATGTAGCTGCTGGTTCTCGTGGAGAGACCTGCACAACTACGAATCGTTGAAGGCAAATCCGACCACGACAGCGCGTTCGGAGCCATTAAAATTACTATATAGTCTTACTCTGACCATAGTTCTTAACACCGAGATATCCCTATATAATTTTAATTCTATGTGGCTCTATTGCTTTAATTCTGAGTTGGTCGTCGGCGATCAGGCACGGTATATAAATTACGGCCCCCCGATCCACTCCCCAAATATTTCTCTAAAGGGCAGTGCCCATATCACTTTTGGCGCTGCTCTAATACTGCTCATAAGTTTTCTACCAGCAACTTCTGTATAAATTACACCCTGCGAGGGAGTATATTTTTACAGTTATAGAGCCCAGCGGATCATATCTAAGCTTTCATTCATATGAATTCAGGCAGATGAACCGACGGTCCGTTGTAAATCAGAACATGTGAACATGAGTGGTTCTGGAATACGCTAGTATTGCTATGGCCAAAATGATGTATGCATAAGGTCTGAACCCCTATACTATCTGCGTAAACTACCTAATAAATAACGTCAATCTGAACAACTTGGACACGTAAGAAAATTGTCAAGAAGAGTAAAGTTGCAATATAGTTAAAACAATATCGTCAAGGCGATGACAGACTAATCCAATCTCCAGGCACCGATCACGGTCATTGGTTGGCAAAACATTTCCCCTCTCGTTTCTCCAGTTTCCTAAACATAGCATGCAAGCATTCGCCAGTTTAATGGTGCAGATATTCCCCCATAAAACCACTGATTATACTGCCACCAACAAATAGAAATCCCCAACGAAACCACCAGCCGCAGTCCCGTGGGCATTTCAGGTCTACCTTGATGATCATGACGAGCAGGCTGATGCAAGTGCCACCACAACACAGCAAATAGTAGAGTGGCCTCTGGCCAGTAAAAACCCCTACACTGACTAACAGAGCAGTCATCGTTAAGGCCAGAAGATACATGAGTAACTTGGCTGAGTGCTTGTAACGCACAGCCATGCTTTTGACCCCGACCCTCTCATCATCTTCCAAGTCCTGATGTGCGTAAATGGTATCGTAGAGGGTGGTCCATAATATGTTAGCCGTGAGGAAACAGAAAGACGGAATGATGTTTCTCCGTGATAATGGTTCAGAATAAACGGACTGAGCAGCCATGGGGACAGTTGTAGCGAAGGCACATCCAAGGACAAGTTGTGGATAATGAGTAAATCTTTTGCTGAACGGGTATAGCACCGATAAGAAGATTCCAACCAATATATAAGAAAAGCATGATGTTGGCAGTGTGAGGCACAGTATTAGAAGGATTATTAGTTGAATAAAGGCAAATATATGACCTTTAGTTTTGGACACTGCGCCTCGAGCTATTGGCCTAAGTCTGCAGCGAGTGATCTGACGATCCAATTCCGAGTCAACATTATCATTCCATGTACAAGCCGCCCCACGTGCGAGGATACAGCAGATCATAAATATGCCTGCACGATTAATCATCAATTGATGCGTCGGTCTAACTGGGGCGATAGAGGGGGCATAAACAATCCCGAAAAGGCAAGGCATATAAAGTGCGAAAGTGCCCGCTGGGCGATCAAGGCGCATAAGTTCGGCATATGGAACCCATGAGGTTGGCAGACGGGAGATGATTCCTTGAGCGCCATGCTGATGTGTGTGAAGGTCAGCATTATTATGGGAGCGTCTCCTAAGTTCTCCATTGATTATGACATTTTCCATGGTTAGGGTTTTGACAAGATAACCTTTTCTTGTGGTCAGCTTGAACAAAAGAAATGGTATTTTAAACCAACATATCTCTCTAAGTGGGAAAGCATTAAACAATGAGTTAGCTCTGCTGTGGTAGCCCCTACTTGCGTGCTTGGTGTTTATCGTTAGGTTCACCCGGGTTGCTCGGGAAATTCTTTCGCTAGTGATCGTGCAACAGTGTGGTAAACATACCTAACAAAACAAGCTCCTTGACATTGCTGTCATTGTCCGAACACATAGTGCCTGCATACTTCGGGAACAGGTAGTTGACCATCCCTTAATTTGTATTTGATATGCCTGGAGACCGGAGCCGTGGCCAGGCCTGATAATGCCCTTTCGATGAACTAGGAAGAGATAGACAGAGGCCACCAGAATGAAGGTGGCTGTATCACTCCCAGCAGCCAATTCTTTTGGCGGAATGCTAGATGCTGCCAGGTTGGCTGACCTGGAATTGCTGCTGCAGCATAACTCATCGTCCAATAAGCTTATCAGCCAGAAATGCACCATATATCATCCGGCGCATAACGCTCTCTGTCTCTGCAAATAGTTTCCTATAGTTACAGACTTTGATATTCTCACATGCCAGAAAGTTTGCCTGCCCATACTCGAAGAGTTCGGTATGCACTTTTTTACACATTCCAGGGGGTATGATCTGAGGCCAAAAGCAGTCATCAATGTACGTAACCCTGGCTTGAATGCTTCTTATTCAAACTGCTTCACATACACTGTAGTTGTGACAATACTTAAAGGAAGTTGTTGCGCTCATCCTATCGCTCCTCTTATCCTTTGTCGACATTCAGGTCTACAGCTTTAGATAATATCTACCTAAACGCAATGCTACTCACAACTATCTCATCGTACATTGGCCTTCTAGCTGTGTTAGGGGTGCACCCTGCATTCTGCGACCGTTCCATCCAAAGCACCGTGGCGGACATCAATGCAGTCACCGAAAGTGCCAGGCTGCTTGGTAAAGCTGTGGATGACTATCGAGGCGGTGCAATCGAGGCGATCGAGATTGGAAACAGAGTCAACAGCGCTCAGGAGGCTACCAACAAGGCCAGGAAGAACCTTGATGCTGACGATAAACCCTTCACGGCCGACGAGACCCCACAGGCAATGGCTGCCTACGATAACATGATCCCTGTTGTTGTTAGCACATTGCATAAGGTGTCAAATAAGGTAAGATAATTATAGATTATAGTTGTCGACTATGGTAATTGTTTGAACGTCACTAACTAGACATTTCAGGCCCCCGAGTTCAAGAAAGCAGGTGTTGGTCGCATCGCTCGTGGAATGGTCGATCACCTGTTTGATGAGAAAAACAGATTTGAAGAGGCCTACGTGCGGAAGATATCTGCGGAGGATCATCGCTATATCATGCCTTCCGCCGACGAGGTGGATGCCGCTTTCCAGGACGCCAATGTTGCGTTGTCTTGACATACCGACATTTGCGGCGCACGGTCTAGGTCTGCTCGGATGCCGTGCCGCCATAGTAGCTTGAAATAATATGACGCATATCTGGTATAGATCTATTTCTCTTACCAATACTATCTAGATAGTCATACAGGGTCTCGGATACTTAGGACATATTTGTCAAATACCGAGTACGTGGGCTTGTCTTCGTTACATTACTACTCTGATCCAGCAATGGTTCCTTTACGTCCGCTTTAGTATCTTATAAAGGGGCCCCTTCTGTAATCCACTAGCCTTTTCTCTTGTAATTTCTTGAAAACTGGAGTAGCTTGATTATCCTATGAGTACTGGTACGGTCACATGATTATATAGTCCCGAGTCCCAGATTACCTTTACAGTGCCTCGAAGATCCACTTAGCTAGAAGGGAAGCAGGTTTTGGTGAGTATGAGGTTCTGACTGTGGATTACGTTTCTCAATATAATGAGTAGGTGCATTTCATCATGGCTCAACTCACCTCCGCCGCTTCGCTGAACCTCTATTGGGAAGAATTTTGGACGAGCGCTGGTACCAACGAACAACCTGACATATGTCTTTATCCTATGTTAACAATCGTTGAAAATAGCGACACCGCCACTTTCAAGTTTGTTCGGCTTCATATATCAATTATATGGGCTACATAGAGATCCGTGTGTATCACCCCTTTCACAAACAATGGTTATGTAGGTGGCAAGACTTTCTATCTGAACCTATGCATTGCTAAGTTCCGAGCACTATTTAGGAGTATGCAGTATACAGATCTCAGTAAGGTTAACATGAATCCGATCATAGACCATTCACATTCTTCCCCCTTGTTTCCATAACTTGCAGACCAATCGCCCCACTCAGGAAACATGGAACAATATGCATAATACAATTGAGAGATCTGCAGATTAGGATATTTAGGAATGTGCCACAACCGAGAAAGGCCGAAGGTGGTAAACTTACGGGAATATCATTGCATTCCACCCGTTCATATCCACATACCAGCTCTGACAGCCACCACTGACCCAGATGCTTGTTTTAGAGGCTTCCTGAACCTTTGTCATCCATCTCTTGCATGCCTCTTCCTTGACCTCCCACGCGCTCACTGTTCCAGCGAGAATGTGTTCAATGAATTTCATGCTGTGAATTCATCGCATTCTCAATCCCAATCAACACGCTGGTATGTCCATTCGAAGAATTTGGTCCGAAAAGAATGAAAAGATTCGGAAAATGGTCCACAGCAACACCCATGTAAGCGTGAGCCCCTCCGCGTTCTTTCCATAGATCATGGAGACCTTTTCTTCCCTTGCCTTCGATATTTAACGAGTGAAAATATGTAGAGTTCTCAATGCCCGTTACAAGAATGATACAGTCTGCTGGCATTCTGAGGTCGAAGGAATTAGTCTCAAATCCAGAAGACCCTGCTCCCAAGACAACCTCATCTTCTATCATTTTTATGGGAACCGCGGAAAGTGCAACCTTTGGGTTTTGCAAGGACTTAAACCACCCAGCATCATGTATGATTCTTTTGCACCACACTCGATAATGTGGGACGAGGATGTCATAGTAGGCCGGAGGAACCAAACTCTTCATATATGTTAGTAGATTAGATTCAAGTATAAAACGCTTACTGGAGGCCGTGACGTTCAGACGGTAGTACTCTTTCTCTGTTAGTAAGAAAATAATGGCACAAACGGCCCAGTGTAGCCCTGGTATATTTCGCACCAACCACGGCATGTTGGAATTCCAGAGGTGGAGACCTCTGCGACTCAAGAAGTTAGGAAAAAACCAGGGTGGTGATCGCATCAATTGAAGGACAGATTTCACGTTGTATCGAGGAGAGACCAATTGAGGGACCAACTGTGCCGCACTGCACCCAGCGCCAATAACAACGACATTCTCTCCCTCTAGGTTAATGTCGTTATCCCATTGGCCTGTGTGGAGCAAGTCTCCTTTAAATTCCTTGAGGCCCGGTATCTCAGCCATATCCATCTTTGGTTTACTAAGCTTTCCCATAGCGCTGATGACGATTTTCGCTCGAACGATCTGTTTCTCTGCTACATGATTGCAGCAAGATGGTTGCTTGGTTAATGTTAGTTCCCATTCCTCCAAATCCCCGATCCACTCCAGAGCATGTACTCCAGTATTTAGCCGAATATGCTTATTGATGTCAAATCTTTCGCACACATTGCTAGGTAGTCTCGAATCTCCTGGCCTGAAGGTTTGAGGGTCGTCCAGTGCTGATTTGAGGCAATGAAAACGAATAAAGTGTCGCAGGCCTATGTATGCGTCAGAAAATACCATGATCTAGGCCCTAGGGAATGCTATATAACATGAAAGTGAAACCAAAATGCCCGAAACCTACACGTCACATACCACACCTGGATATTTGTTGACCATCCATGTACCCTAGAAGCTCGATTAGCGTGGAGAACCGGGAGAAGACACAGTGCAAAGACTAATTGACTTGCCCCAATGGCCTCATGTTTTTCAAATACCCTAAACCTTTCCAGTCCTAGTTTCTTCTTTAGCTGGCAGGCAGCCGTGATACCAGACATTCCAGCCCCAATGATAATAACTGGATAATATTCATGGCTCACAGCCCCCGGTCCAATATCGCCTGTGAGCATTAGGCCCCCCGGTCTTGGACTTATGCGTGGTTGCTGCGAGATTTTTATTGTAGGCTCCTTCGAGCTCAAGCAAGTAGAGCTGCTGACCAGGAGGGTGATGTAGTGGTATTGACGAGGAGAGACAGAAAACTGTTTGGAAGACTTATGGACACCGCAATATTCAATTTGGTTCATTCTTTCGCATGGAAGTATCTACAATTTATGGCGGACTATCTACATGTTCTAGTGCAAATACTTGCCAACATACCGAACTACGGAGCTAACAGTTGATAGTGGGAGCCGACTCCATAGCTGGTTTAGAACATACATAACAAGTGACGGTCAATAGAAAACTTTATCGTATTGCAGGGTAGTGCTTCGTATTATCATGTATTCTGTTGATATTTAGGATGAGTAATGGAAAGAAGGAAGTTTTCCAAATGGGCTTTACAATATTCATTTACTACTCCTGCTAATAGCCTTTTGGGGCTTCTGCAAACTCTAACATGGACCTTCTTGGGCTTAAGCGTAATCAATTAAATCAGTTGATTCCATCACGGCAACGATGGCTTTTTGTATTGTGCCTGAACACCATGATAGCTACTTTATTTCCCAAATTACGAACTAATCCAGGCATCGAATATAAGCAAATAAATCCAGTTCCAAAATATGTTTCAATACGCGCGGGTTAAGGTATTGAGATTGTGGAAAGATTCTTTGACACAACGCCCGTCATATGTGGTCATCTGGGGGAGACTCCTTATATACAGAAACTATATTTGATAACGCGCAAATAGAGAAATATAACTAGTTCCAAAATTGCATATTCCTTCTTATACGTACTAGGCTATAGGCATACATGAGACCTATACGGTCCGGCAGTCATGCTCGCACTTGTGCGTTCCACTAGCCCTAATTGCTCAGCGCTTCCTCTGCAGCGCACCATACATCATCTTAAGGCCCAATATACACGTTTTGGTATTTATCATACCCATATGGAATCCACGAATCTTTGAAGAAGTCCTCCATCACAACCTTCTTATAGGTCCTATCATCAACGCAGAATCCACCCCCTGATGGCCCAAGATGCGGACAATGGACCTTTGGTCGGTATCTCACCATCTGAACATGTATCTCTCTGCAAATAACGGTATTCAGGCCTCCTTCGTAGGACTGCCCATAACGAAGTTTCGTGGTTAAGAAATCCATACACTCGGCGTGGTTAGAATACTGTCGATCGTCCCCATGGCAGTACTCTTCGTGACCCTCACAAATCGTATAGGCCATGTATTCCACAGGGGTAATCGGTGTACCTTTACTTGATGCTCGATTGAGGTACTCTGTCAGTATAGCCATAAGTTCGTCCATGTAGAAGTCAAGCCATCGAAAAGTTATATCATATTGGTGGATCTTTCCTTGGGAGGAAAATTTAAACCATGAATCCAGAGTGACGGGCATAAGCACACCAAGAGTTGTTGAATTGAACGTAACCACAGTTGTGGCAGAGGCAATATTATCGTTGGCAGTGAACTGAGTAATGTTGTATGCAATGGGGATGCCGACGATTCCTACCCTGGAGAGGTCCGAGAAAGACCCAAAGAAATACTCGTTACTGACTTCGCGACCTTCAAATGGACGGGAGAAATGAAGACGCCCACGGACCTGAGGTTATCAGCTGGATCATAATGGCAAGCAAGCATTTTATCTTACATCTTCTGTGAACACCGAAGAGTCTGTTGCTTTGACTTGCCTCTGGTTTTCTGGGTACATGAAACTATCCCAAAACGAAGTTTCCAGACCCCAGAGCTCGTCATAGGTAAAGGAATCCTTATATCTTGGATGGAACGCGTTTGCATATATGCAAAGGAGAGCGAGGAACATTATGAAGTGCAAAGTCTGATGCATGGTGCTGTAGTATAACCACTACTGCAAATGAATAAAATATTTTGTCGCCAGCTATTGTGCCACGAAGAGAAGGCTATAAAGGATAAATTTGGCATACGTGAGAGAATTGGAGAGTTGGAATACAGAGGATATCACTTTCATTCATGAGATTAATAGCTACCTGCCCCTTGTTTGGTAGATATAAGCTATTCTGCTTCGTATAATGAGAATGTTACCCTTGACTCCCTGACTGTGCCTGGCAGTCGATCTAGGAATGCTATCCCAAACTACACAAAAGCATTGGCCACCTCGATTGGTGACTAGTTATGGCGTTCAATGGTACAACCTACTTCTGGTATCGCCAATGAGATATTGCCGAATATTAAAATACTACCACCCGGCATGAGCTAAAGCGCAGGAACATTCCCAAGGCAAGCTACATTCACCAGATGTATTTCTGCACATGAAATGGACATGTTGATAGTAGGACTATGATAGTGGGCAGCCTACCCGCTAGCAACTATTCCTTGATTTTATTGTTTCTTAACTCGTAAGGTGCTAGAAAATTGTGATGAACGCTGGGTGCAAAGCCGCTCCTACTTCGTAATTATGTAGGGGAAGCTAGTAGGTACTCCTATAGTTATAAGTGTCATACCCGTTCAGGTTGGCACTTATGTAGTGCCGGTAAGGCTATTATAGGTCATACTCCTCTTTTGGGGAAAAATAGAGCGCACGAACAGCTACGCACAATACATTACACCCTAATTTATAACAAGTTGGCTGTCTTTCCACACATATGCGCTGCATTGCCCGCTAATATTTAATTTACAGTACTATGCATCAAATCCTTTCATGTTCAGGCCTGCTTTCTTTTTTTGTATGTAGTACTGCAATTCGCATTGCTCTCAGAAGTCGACTGGCATGAGGCGAATGATCATATGGGTCTCCATGGAACATGATAGTTGCATCTTTTCCAATAGCATTTTGTATCAGGTCTTGGCCCCCTGGATGGTCATTGGAGAAGTCGGTAAGGTCGTGAACAAATCCATCGATAGAAACCAGACAACGGCCAGTCATGACTTGCTCCTTGTATTGATCTGAAGTCATCCTCGGCAGCTGAGGTGGTAGACGGTCCGCATCGTCTTCACGAGGTTCCATAAAGGAATTATTACCCAGTTTTGGAGCACGTGACATTTCGATCTCACTTTCATGAGCTCTAGAGAGGTCTGAAGCGAGACCTAGTCGCTCACAGGACCAAATAAACCATTTTGCCCAATCAACATCGTACCAACGTACGCCGTTCCGGTAATCACTAGGAAACCTATGATGAAAGTTGTGGTATCCTTCCCCAGATGAAAAAAGACCCACGATGGGATTCTGGCGTGGAGTATGCTTGTTCGAATAAGGCTGACTACCTATCCAGTGACCCAGCGAGTTCACGGAAAAGGTAACATGCAAACTGAAAAAGACCCGAATGGTACCAGCATATAAAAGCCCTCCCTGCCAATCATTCCAACAGAAATGCGCGATCGCTGTTGGAAGTCCAACTCCTGCCAATAAGGCAATGATCAAATAGTAACGCCGCTGCCAAATCACCACTGGATCTTGTTCTAAATCAGATATATCTACTGGTCCCCATGCTTCGGGGTTATATCCTATGAGCCACCCCACGTGTGAATAAAACAGTCCTCTTCGGGCATCATATGGATCCTTGTCGGTATCCAGATACCGATGATGTGCACGATGGTGCTGGGTCCACCATATAATCGACCATTGGGCCTGGCCGGCGCCAAAGAAAGCCAGAATGTATCGAAGGGTCAAACATGCCTGATACGATCGGTGAGCCCAAAGGCGATGATACCCTGAATCCGGATTAGTGGATCGAGTAGGTCAGTTTTAAGGAAGGAAGTACAAGTACCCGCGTTTATACTGAGTACACCAACAGGATATAAGATAATCGCCCATATGGCTGTTTCCATTCGCAGAGGGACATGGTGTACTCCAAGCCAGAGAAGAACTGGCGTAAAGTTCAAGCTAATGAAATGAAACCAATGAATGTGCCTGTAATAAAACAGAACCTCATCTTTGAGGGCTGCAACATCAAACGTGTTTGAGGGTGTAATTTGGGGGTGTACCATAGTGAAACTACAGTGAAGATAGCTCTAGCAATCGCCAACAAAATGTTGCACAATTTGATTATCCACGCTACTACTTGAAATGGGCTCTGATATATGTTCCTTTCATCATTTTAATACGTTTCGCCCAATTACTGATTGTGTTCAACTCCTAGCTGTGGCAAGTTGCTCAGGGATACATTGCCATTACATACCATAGGCATAAATATTTAGCGCGAGGAATGTTTTATAGAGTTCACTATTGTCTGTGCAGTAAAGTGAGTATTCAAAGGATGTCAAAAACAAACAGACATTATTCATACCGCGAACTTCCTTAGTATTGTTGTAGCTTTCGAGACGTGATAGCTGTCCTGGGTAAATGGCATTCTATCGGGAGAAAAATGACAGTTTGTCTCAACCCTCGAGGGAACGAAGACATGCCTACCCCGAGTTTAGTTTAAATAGAATTCCTCCAGTATTGTTTTGTATATAACTCTGTATAGTTAACTCAAAGACATTCGTAGAGTGTCCTCTTTTCTCTCCGTTTTTGTTTATGATTTCATCCACTTTGGCGGACACATTAGAGCTGAAGCCTAGCTGTAGCTAATATGAAATGATATATAAACTCTATATTCGTGACGACGGAGCGGACATAATGGTCCCTAATTGAAGCCTCATGTCAGTAATGCTCAGGCTAGGTTTCGATGATTCAATTTTGGATATATATAACTGCAATATCCCTTTTGTGCCGCATTCCATACTAAAAGGCCAGCAGTGGATTGTTTTCATATTATTTACTTCCATGGAATGCATCTACACGACCAGTACGCTCTACAAAATAATCCACTCAGAGTCCCAGCTTCCGGCACGCCAGATAGATCCTTGCATCTCTTGATACCAGTAGGACGCAATCAGCAAGGAAAGATAGCAGCAAATTCGATTCTATGTCCCAAGTACCCAGAATTTATTAGATCTCGTGTTAAGTTTCTAAGAAGCATGATCATGGTGGGCAGGATATCACATTATAGTCAAGTTAGGTATTAGTATATATTTCAGTTCAAACATATGCCCTGGAAAGCTTCACTATCAAATCACTTTCTAGAGCTACTAAGTGGATATCCTGCGATGCACCGCTAGTTTCATGTTTCAGACTCTTTGCAGGTTTACCCCCATATAGCCATGAGCATCAAAGGAGTATTGAAATTTTCCTCTTCCGTTAATAGGCCATGTGGTAAGAGAAAGTCCCAAGCATACAGAACAGCTCCTAGGCATGAGATTTATTACTTGAATCTCTACCGGTTATCACGGTACACGGTATGGGACGCAACTCCTCCCTGGACCCTAACAACTCTTGAGAGCCAATTGGTCGACCTGCTGCCATTGCTCTGTCAAGGGTATACTCCTTCGTCACGGAACTTAGGATAGCACTTATAGCACTCAAGACACAAAAGACCACCCATACGGCCCTCAGGCTATCCGTGAAAGCTTGTTTCAGGTCATCTTTGTCAACCCCATCAGGCATTGAATGAATAACGATTGGTAACGTCGCAGCATCTCGACTGAATTCCGTAGCATGAGCGGCGAGGCTCGGATAGGAAAGAAGATTGATATACATGCGGTTTTGGAACGTTACCCCTCCAAGGGCGACACCAAGGGTTTGGCCGACGCCACGGAAAAAGCTGAACATGGCGGCCGCGATACCTACAGTCGCTGGCGTTGCAGAGCCCTGGATCGCAAACATCGTAGACGGAAACAACATTCCCAAGCCCATTCCATATGTGAGTAGAAGAAAGACACAGCCAGTGACAGTCGTCTCTACGTCAAGAATGCATAGTAGTCCGACACCGATTGTTGTGAGAATCCAGCCAAGCCAGATAGCCCAGCGGTATCGCCCGGTTTTCGTGATGAGAACTCCGACAACTATGGCGATTGGAGCTACTGTAAACGTATCTGGAAAAAGGGCAACTCCAGACAGAATGGGAGTGTACCCTTTCACAGCCTGGAAATACAGTGGCAGGTAGTAGAGGCCTCCCCAAAGTAAAAAACCATGCACAGCCGTACCGAAGTAGCTAACAGCCGCTGTCCGAGTCTGAAAAATCATCAATGGGATCAACTGACGAGTGGAGTCAATTGACCGTTCATAAAGAACATACGACAGTAGTGCCAGGGCTCCCATGACTACAGGAGCGATTGTTCGCCATGAGCACCAGTCATACATCACACCTCCCCAAGTGAGAGGGGTAAGGATGGCTGCTGTGCTTCCCACTAAGAGCGCCGTGCCCAGATAATTAACGTCCTGGACTCTGACCCTTGATGAAACGGGACATGGGTCATACTTGATGAATGGGACGATGATCAGGATGCTTGCAGCGATAAAGGGTAGATTGATATAAAAGACCCATCTCTACGAGGACTGGGTATTAGCAGCAAATAAAACGATCAAGTATTATATGAGCACTCACCCAGCTGATGTTTTGGGAGAATCCTCCACCAATTATAGGGCCTGTGACAGACCCTACACTCCACAATGAACCGAAAAAGCCAAAGTAATATCCTCGTAGTCTCAAAGGCACAAGATCCGTGATAATTATTTCGCTCAATGTAATGACTCCTCCACCTCCGATGCCTTGTAGGGATCGCCCGACAAGCATCCCGGTAGACTCCTTCGCGCAGCCTCCCAGTATTGTGCCTGCAAGAAAGAAAGCGATAGCTAATAATACCAGAGGATTCCGGCCAAATACATTGGAAAGAGATCCAAAGCTCGGTTGGAATACTACATAATCAGCATTCAGTGAGGATTTTTTAAGGCAGTTGGAAACCTGGCGCCGCTTACCTGTCGAGCATAATAGAAACGAAGTACCTATCCAAAACGCTTCCAGTGTGGTCCCATTTAAGCTGTGTGTTATATTCTAAATTGTTATCAGCGAGCCCTTCGGACGAGTTAAATTTCTCAAGGCAGCTACTGTACCGGCAGGGCAACGGAGATTGAAGTAGCATCTAATGCGACCGTTATGGTCACCACAGACAGTGACAGAATTACCAGCTTTGCTTTATATGAAACACTCGTCCCTGATTCATCTGCTCTCTCCCACCCGGTAGCCGAAGCTATAGGTACAGCGTGGCTCTGAGGACGAGTTTCTGTCATTGTATCTGACGCTCGCGATACAGTGGACCGTGTATAGTGTTTATATAGAGGTTCCATTTGAAGTTGACGTTTGGAAAATTGCATAGTGCCACCAGTGCCTACATTTACACTCAGGCCCCTTTCAGTGCATGCATGTCGAATGTATCGACCTTAGTCGGGCCTAGCAGAATTTCCGTGTCAAATGCCCGTCCTCCAATAGCTTTGCTGCATTGCAAGCTGCCCACATTTTGTACGAAGAATGCGCAAATCCCTGAGGCAGATGTCGAAAAGTATTCATGGTAAGCCCCTTAGAATGCAAGGGGATCGACAACTGATCCACACCATAATCTGTATCTCTAGTAGGAGATCCTCATTAACTGTCAGGGCTAGCCTTGAGAAAGTATGACGCCTATTTGCCTACACCCTTACTGCCAATAGAATGCGGAGCCATAAGAACGAGATAGGTATATCTTTAAACCCCCCAGACACCATAGTCTTAGTTCTGAGCTTGACCTCCTTTATAGGGCGATGGGGAATCCGGGGTGGTTGCAATTACAAGCCTTATACTTGGCTACGTATTCCTATTTCAATGCATTTCTGTGGATCCACGTTGAAACGGACAAATATTTGTCTGTCAAGGTGCCCTAAAACCGGCGCTGTTGTTGAGAATAGAGCTGCCACTAAGTGTATTAAATATTGTAGATTAGTTCCCTGAAGTTTGATTTTATCAAGTTTCCGTTTTCTTGGAAAAAAAAAAAAAAAAAAAAAGGCGGTTAAACTACGATACAAGTAAAGAACTATTCCGGGCTAGATGAGAGCCGTACTGAGATCTGAATCTTTCGGCAGCAGCACTAATCAGGTCCTTACATCGCCATCACTCTCCCTCACGAATGATTGGGATGACCTTTTCGATGAAACTGGTTGTATTGGACTAACTTGACTTCGTTGATTGTATACAGACTAGTGGGGGGGTATTGATAGGAAAAACACAAACGAAGGCGGTGTGAAAGGGCGGTCAATTTAAATTGCCTGACAGTACTAAGAGGGAAAAAAGTAGGATATTCTCAGGGCAAATGCATCCACAGCTTGGCAATACCAGTCCTTTATTGAATCCCCTTGATTATTAAATCAGCTATCTTTTCAGCCAGCATATCTGTGCCATTATCATTAGCGACGAAAATAATCATAGCAAAAGTCTCACATACAGACAGTGCTTTGCGGGTGGCCGGGGGGCAAGAGTGGGAAGGCACTGGCATCTACAACTCGTAGTCGATTCAATCCAAACACTCTAGCCTGACTGTCCACTACTGCCAGAGGATCATCCCTGGTGCCCATCTTGCATGTACACGACGCATGCCACACTGTCATCAGAGTGTCTCGGATAATCCGAATGATATCTTCGTCAGACTGGACCTCAGGACCAGGAAAGTATTCCTCTCCTATAATAGCCGACTTCATAGGTGTTTTTTGCCAGATGTGCCGGATCCGCTTGTAGAGAGCAATAGCAACCTCTATGTCTGTGTCGGTCGTAAGCCAGTTTGGATCGATGATAGGGGGGTCTGTTGTCGAATTAGACATAATTGTTACAGTTCCTCTTGACGTAGGGGCTACTAGAGCTCCGAGTATAGTAGCATACTGATAATTATCTGCAGGTTGCTGGGCTAGAGGGTTGCAGTAATTACCAACGAACCCGTTGCCGGTGATATACTGGGCGGCATTAGTCCGGATTACGAGATCCATATAGAAGGACGAAAAACGTACCTCAACCTCAGGCCAGTCATCAGGGAACGATGATAGTTCCATTTTTGTACGGGTCGAGAAAGTCGACCGAGCCTGCAGTGGAAGCTTTTCCCAGGCAAGTAGTTCCAGTGCATTGGCCAGTGGCCCCTCCCGTTCCAAAGCATATCGCACCAGCTGATCTGCAAAGTACACAGGATTATGTACAACTTTTGTTAAAGTGTTGAAGTTGACTCGATACGACGGGCCAAAGAAGACATGATCCCACATGTTCTGGCCAACGCCAGGTAGGTCCATAACCACGGGAATCTGTAGATTTTCAAGGGTCGCGGATGGTCCGACCCCGGATACCATTAATATTTGGGGCGATTGAAAAACGCCCGCTGATATAATAATTTCCTTTGAAGATTTCAGAGTATATTGAATGCCATCTGTCTCCACTTCGACAGCAACTGCATCGGACTTATCGAAAAGGATCCTTTTGGCTAACGTTCGTTGATATACCTGGAGCGTACCATTCAAATTTCCAGACTTAAGAAAAGCCTCTGAGCTGCTCCTTGTTTCATCAAGCGGCCGGATAGTGGAACTGCAATACTGGGTGCCTATCAGCTTCCCGCTGTTGAAGTCTTTCGTTTCGTTGATCCCTATGGACTGTATTCCCTCCTTGACCCAAGTTGCAAAGGGGGATACATAATTCGTATAAGACACATGGACGGGCCCGCCGGATATGTCGAATGCAGTTGCATCATACTGCGTTGTAGCATTAGGGAACCTTTTCTCAAGGTTTGGGGGTGTAAATGTGGGAGTCCTCTGGAAATATGGAAGGATCTGAACCCACTCATAACTTGGGTCATCCACTTGCTTTGCCCATTGAGAGTAGCTGTCTTTAGTTCCTCTGCTTCAACTTAGCAATAGATCACCCATAAGTATTTATACATGCGGCTTATACCTCTGATAAACCATGAAGTTAAGCGCTGACCTAGCCACAATTAATTAATAACCAATCCTATGCGATGACTTTAGTGACTTACGAGCCCCCCAGACATTTTCCTCTCGCATAATGTATCCGACGGTCGTTCGCCCCACGCTGGGGCTCCGTCATGAATCCCCAGTCTACCAGATGATTAATATTCTCGGGACAAGCACCAACTCCTACGTTACAGCCCAATGGTATCGTTGATGCGCCAGGCTTCCCGATCTCATAAAAGCCTCCTGCTTCAATAATTGCAATGTTGAACCCAGCCTCAGCTAATCTCGTGCCAATCGAATTTCCTGCGGTCCCACCTCCAATGACCACATAGTCATAATCCGATTCGATATGCAAGGTGCCTTTAACGGCTGTAAGATCACCTTGCACAATTCCAAGGGGCTTCTTAAGAAGTTCAATGTACGGCAGTATGAAAGCTGTTATAGGAAGGCAACTTCTGAGGAGAACGGCGACGTGAACTCTCATTTTATTGTTATGAGAGTACTGATTTCAGCAATCTGGACCACAGTACCACGGAGCTGCACGTCCCTTGGGAGGATATCGCAGCGCACAGGATGGTGGGTTTTAGAGTTATATATCTCCAGTTAGCAGGCAATTACGCTGCTACTACGTATTTTTAGTACCGTTAGACATTTGTAGGCGTATCATTTCCCAGCAGCACTTTTCAATTTTGATATGTGCAGAGTCTGATGTACCAACGTTATTATGCTTTCCATTGGCAATGCCACATTTCTGTCCTACATTCTTTCATACATTCCATTGCATACCAACCGACTAATTGGACACAGATGGCATTTAGACCGCCATCTTATATACCAATCTACTTAAGGATAGACTATAATCTAATATCAGAACAGGGTAAATTCGAGTTGATGCTTCCAATCTGCTTCGAAATGTAGTCAAATGTAAAGGATTGAGCAAAATATTGGACCAGGACAGTATGAAAGGTGTATTGATGCTTACTAGACGCGGATGCGAGGCAAAACAGAATCCCATACAACGCAATAACTACACAGAATATTTTCCTACCTTAGGCTCATCCAGATCGCAGCAGCCTGTATTTATATTTCAGCTTCCGCTAATCTATGATTAAGTGGAAACGCCACCCCGAATACTAGTTATATCCAGACGTTTGACGTGCCCTGCATAAAAATTAATCGATTTCCGGTTATCCTCCAAGCCGATTTACGGGATCCCACCATGTGTTCTCCTTCGCTTATCTAGGATATGCTGCCTGCTCATCCAGCTTACAGAGTCTGTCAAAACTAGCCACTAAAGCAGCGTAATACGAGGCAGAAGCAGAGCTCCCGAATTATCCAATTGAAGAGGCTTTCATGCCCTAGCATCTTTCACGTGGTATACAGTGGGCTGCGCTCTTTAGAGTCGCCACCCGATATCTGATGCACTACTACACAATACACAATTCATTTTAAGTACATTACAGGTTTCCTAAGCCCAGAGCTGCACGGGTTGTTGGGATTCCTGGTGAATGGTATAGGGTATAAACATTACTGTTGGTAAGAGATGGAAGTGTGAAACAGTCACCAGGTGTCATTAGGAGGACTATAGGCTTGAGCAGATGGTCTACATCTTTGGGCATAACAACTGCGTTCGACCAAGTGATTCTGCTAGAGCCAGGTCACGGTATAGAGGTATGGTACATAAAAAAATTTGGAGTCGCCACTGTAGACTAGCCGAGAGCTCGCAAAAGGCCCTATTATATAGTACCTTGAACCTGTCCATGTATTCTAAATTTTTATTCACGGTACCTACTAATATATTTCAGTCTAGAGCAAAAGACAAAATCAAATCGAGGAACAGGATGCTGATGGGGTGGACCGATAGTGTCGCCTATTATCTTTTCGTTTGCTGCTTATTTTGCTTCTGTAGGTCACGACTCAGTCTTCCCACACTGGTGGCATGCAAGGATAAGTGTGGTACTACTGAGAAAAACTGCATATCGCAAATGAGCATCATGGTATGACTGGACAAGGGAGAGTGGAGATGATCCTTATGGAAATATCATTGTATTCCACCCATCGTGTACATACTAATTAGAAAATCCGCCATCCACCCATGTGCCCCCTTTTGAAGCTGCTTGGACCTTAGTAGCCCACCTTCTACATGCCCTTCTTTAACACCTCACGAGCTCACTTGATCCCTCAATATGAGTTCGACTAATTGGAGCATGGCGTTTCGACCTCGATGAGCACACTTGTATGGCTATTTGAAGAGTACAGTCCAAAAAAAAAAAATATGAAAAAAGAAAATATTAGGAAAATGGTCCACAGTGACCCCCATATAGGCTTGGGCCTCTAGAGAATGATATGGTGTCCAATTTAACTCCGAGGACACAAGATGGTTAGGGGTCTGTTTGGATAGGGTCTGACCCTAAAAAATCACTTTTATGTCTGCCTGCGCAAGCCCGCAAGGCCGAGGCGCAGGTACAAGCTCTATATCAAGGGCAAGACCTATCGCCAGGCCTAGTATTGACGTGGCTGCAGTACAGGCAGTGGCTTTATATGGAGCAGAACTCTGGTGACGAGGTCAAAAGGACCCGGCTAGAGGTATTCAATATATGGGTAATCGGCAAGCACGCTCTATCACAGGTATGCTTAAAGCCGCTATAATTGGACATCGAGTCAAGGAAGCAGCCCTAAATTCTGCAGAGGCGCTGCTAGATAGACGCCAGAGACAATATACTCTAACACTACTAGGATTACCATTACTAAAGTGCCATCTAGCTTAGGCCACCCTACCTATCAGTAGAGGCCCTGCTAGATAGACGTCAGAGACAATATATACCGGAACTACTAGAATTACCAAGAGATTACTTAGCTCAGGCTATTCTACCTATCAAATTCGACAAAGGGAATTGTTATACAGCCTGGGGAACAGTCTCTAGATGATCGAGTATAGGCGGAAACCCCAGGAGCACGAGGTCCATGGAGCCTAGGCCAGTATCTAGCAGCTAAGATAGCAGATATCCTTGAAAACAGGTCCTTCATCAGGATTCGGAGAGGTGGTGGAGATCTTTCCTAAGGCCCTTCTAGGCACTATACTCGTTCCTACAGAAGAAGAGTCCCTTAAGCAGGCATTTACCTCTTATAAAGACCAAGCCATGCGGTCAGATGGATCACTCCTGGAGAATGGATAGACTGGCGCAGGTATTGCATGGGCGCCCTCATGCACCTGGAAGGTCAAGAGAATGTCTCTAGTGCATAGCAAAAAAGTTTTTAATATAGAGCTAGCAAACACTTGCAAAGCCCTCGAAAGAACAGAGCAGATACGATATAAAGACCCAATCAGGATTTTATTAGACTCTCAGGCACCCATAGCTCAGCTACGGGACGGTAGGATCGGCCCAGGGCAAGGTTGGGCCATTCGGGTTCAAGATATAGCCCGAATAATACAGGGCGAAGGATGTCAAATCATTGTTTAATGGGTCTCATGCAACCAAGGTATACTAGGAAATGAAATGGCTGATCAATCTGCTCAGGCGGCTGCAGCAAAGGGCCCCAGGGATATAGACAGAAATCTCAGTCTAAATGCTTTTGCTAGTTGAATGTAGGCAATGGGGTCACCAGATACGGGCCTTATACAGAGCTATACCCAACGCAGGAGTATTACCACCCAGACGAGGAGAAGTAGCTCCAGAAGGCCCTAGTGGTCTTTCTTGCAGCAACAAATCCCCGCTTCCCCTGGAAAGCGTCCAGGGAGATAGATAGGGCCTCTGGGGATGATCGCAGGGGCAGAGAGCAGGTGGAAGAAGCAGAAAAAAGAGTAAGAGGGATAGTAGAAAGGGCACTCTAGGCACACCTAGATGACGCCCAACGGGCACGGAATACCGAGGATGGCACGGCCCAAAGCCCTAGCGCAGATAGGTGGTTCGGGCGAGGAAAAGAACCAGAATAAACACAAACGATAGAAGGGGCTGGTGAGGCCTCTAGGAACCACCTAGAGGGAGTGGCCTAGGCCACTGCCTAGGGGCATATGCTTATTAGCCAACGGGCTCTGTATGTGCGATAAAATTAATTAATTAATAATAATAATAGTATAGGCCTGGGACCCTCCACGTTCTCTCTTAGTGAGTGAATGTCGATCTTTCCGTTGCCTTTAATGCAATGAGGGGGAAACGGAGATGTTCCAAAATATAGCGACAACAATAGCGTCTGGCCGCACTCGGCGTACCATGGCCTCTGAAGCTACGATGACAGCATCTTTCTCCGCTCGTCTGATGGGAAGTATGGAGAGGGTAACTTTTGCGTGCTGTAGGCGCTTGAGCCAACCATCGTCATGGATTATCCTTTTACAGGCGACCCCGTAGCCTGCTATTAATGTCCCATGGTAAATAAAAGGGACAGTATACTTTATATATTTAGGAAGCTTGTTTTTCTGAGACTTGACTGTTGATAGAAATATAGACTGCTTAGTCAAAAATAATCCCGCTCAGTGATTATGGATATAATCTCACGGTTTACTTTTGCTAGCTTCGGCATATTTTGTAGTATCTATATTATATAGAAATCCCAAATTTAAGAAATGTTAGTGATAAATAATTCAGAAAAACCCAGGGAGACGACTGCATTAACTGGATGACAGGTTCAACGCTATATCTGGAGGAAAGCTGTTCGGAAACTAGATAAGCAGCGGAGCAACCTGTACCTATGACGGAGGCGTTTTTGCTCTCGAGATTGGTGCTGTTTTTCCACTGGCTTGTGTGGAGAATCTGTCCTGAAACCTTTTCTGATACAGGGTTCCGCACTAATGTTAATAATTGGGTAAAAGGTATCACTTTCATCGTTGAAATTCGCAAGTTATGCTGGCAAGAATTGCCCTGTCCTGATAAACCGGTCCGAACTCTGCCACGAATCGCCCTTGAAAAACTTATAGAGAACAAGTTATGTTCTGAAGCCACTGGAATTCACTTCGTAGCTTATAAGGCAAGGGACCTGATGAGGAGAAACCAAAACATGACCACCTTCGCCTGATGGACGTGGAAAAGCAGAATCCTTCAGAATATTTGGGTGAATGCGTGCCTTGCGTACTCCTCTGCAGCCATCCTGGTATAAACAGCTGACTAACGCCCCACATTATGATATGTTGGAATGCCACTTAACATTCTCTCGTTAAAAATCATTTTAAGCAGGCCTTACGATAATTTTTTTATGGAAGACAATGGCAAGGAAAGGGCTACCGGCAAGTTATTATAAAGTAAGCAAACAAACAGCCAAACAGTTTATCCTGCTAGGAACATTGTCACCTACAGCATGGTGCCTGGTTATAAAGCAACTGGCAGTTTATTGAATTCCAAAACCTACACATTCATGGAAGCTTGCAATAGAAAATGGATTATCTAACCTTGAACTTCAATTCTGTCATCGTATCCCTCGTCCGTCTTGATGCTCAGTTATTGACAACTCTCGGTGGAGCTATCCTCGGTATAGTAAGTTCCCTTATTACAGCAACCAAAGGCAAAGAATCTAATTCAGGCCGCAGCTGTTGACTTTTGTAATTTTTCGAGCTTTCTATAATGTCTTTCTTCATCCACTGGCTCGCTATCCTGGCTCGATACTCTGGAGCTCCACAGCCATACCTTACAACGTCGCTCTCATAAACGGAACGATACACGTTTGCACCGCCAATCTTCATCAGCGTTACGGCCCAGTCGTCCGTATTTCACCCAATGAGCTTTCTTACATCAGCCCGCAAGCCTGGACTGATATTTATGTTCGAAAGTACCCACACCAGCTTAAGAAACACCCTGATGTCACCTCATCCCCAGCAGGAGGTACACCTGGTCTAGCAAATACACCTGTCGATAGAGACCACGCACGAATAAGACAGGAGCTCATCAAGGGATTTAGCCAGGCGAATGTGAAAGCGCAGGAAGAGCGAATGATAGGACATGTAGAGCACCTGGTGGCTAAAATCGCCGGAAAGGGCTTGGGACCGCATGACAATCGGCCTCAAGACATTAAGAACATTAAGGAAGCTGATCTGACACAACTACTCTCTGCCACAACATACGACATCATTACTGATCTTACGTTTGGCGAAAGCACTGACGCACTCGAAAAGGGGACAGACTGGGCTGGCTTGGTAACGTCTTTAACAAAATCGCGTATCATGTTTATCATCTTATCAAATTATGTACGTGATTCTAGACTTACTGGCTCCGTTCCAACCCCAGGTTTACATATTCTATTTCATATTCTCTTACCCTTCTTACCTTGCCCACATGATTAACATCGCCCAGTGGTTGACTGATCCTCACAGGTCCCCGTGATCGTCCTGCTCATGAGAAGAATTTTCCCCAATCTAGTTCCTGCTGCCGCGGCAGGGTTTATTGGCGACACCAATGCTTATCTGGATCGTCGTCTTGCTCATGCTGTGGATCATAAGCTACCGGATTTCATAACTCCTGTGCTTCCGAGCCTCGACACACCCAAAGGCGTATCCCTCGAGGAGCTTCGGGCAACGGTAAGGTCTTTGATGATCGCAGGATCCGAGACAAGTGCTAGTGTCCTCATTTCAGCTCATTACTTTGCCCTTTCTAATCCGCACGTTTACAGTAGGCTGAAAAATGAGATTAGGGGCATGTTTCAGTGTGGGCAAGATATCAATTTTGCAAATATCAACCAATGCAAGTACATGATTGCTGTAATTCAAGAGACGATGCGGATTTGGCCGGCTGTTGCGATCAGCCTTTCACGCGTAACGCCTGAAAGTGAGAGCTATTCCATCGACGGAAAATGGGTTCCTGGTGGGACCAAAGTAGGCGTGAGCCAGTGGTCGGCCTATCGCTCCGAGAGGCACTTCACGCGTCCGTTGGCGTTTCTGCCAGAGAGGTGGATGGATGGAGGTGGCTTGGAGTTTGAAAATGACAAACAAGAAGTATTCCAGCCGTTCAGCGCTGGACCACGAAAATGCCTCGGAATAAAGTGCGTCTACCCAGAGGCATTTGCCATGCTACTCTGTTTGCCTTCTTTATGGGCTATGCTAAGTGCTTTGCTGATAATGAGTTTTAGTTTTGCTTACGCAGAGACTCGACTTATCTTTGCACGCCTGTTGTGGACATTCGATATGGAGCTTCTTACTACACGCGAGGAGTGGGAAGCCCAACGGGTATTCATGGTCTGGGACAAATGCCCATTACGTGTCCAGGTTAGACTGGCTCCAAAGTAATCAAAATAAGTAATTGATGGCCAAACGGACGGACAACAATTATCGCGTCTTCTCTCCTTCAGAGTAGAATTGATTTTCAAATTCAAGTATCTATTGTGAACTTAGAAGTCTATGAGGTTGATGTAGTTCACATATATTAAAGAAACCATTACTTGAGTTAATAGTATCTAACTATGATTTTTAGCCATCATAACAACGACAATATCGGTGTATGTGGGGCTGCGCTGAAGCTACTGCCTGAATGATAGAATTTAAGGACGAAGCCCACGCCATTTTTAGATCCAAATATATTCCGCGATGAAAACAGTTGACCTAGGCAGACCAACTACAGAACCTTACTATGTGGGATATGAAATTTGTCTTATATTAAATAGTTAGAAGTATAGGACTGTTGACGCATAAGCGTCGGCTGAACTAGTGGTCCCGTGTGGAAAGGGTCAGAGACGGGGTTTGGCCGAAACCGTCAAACCGTGCACTAGGTTAAATTTCGCCACTAAGGATACCAGGTTCTGGCTCTCCAGGACCTCGAGAGAAAAGAAAGCCTACACTGTCCATCACTCACTAAAAATACCCATGGCGTTTATACAAATAACCCAATTGTAGCGCTAAATAAGAGACAAGGATTTTCTATATATAGGTTGTCCCTGCACTCTACGGGCCATTGTGGGGAGAATACGGGACACCGCAGACATAGGCTGGCACAGTTTCCCGCACAGTCTAACTACGTACGATGTATGCAGCTTATGTAATACCCGTTTTCCTATAACGTAAACAGACACCGAACCTTAGCAGCCAGATAGATACCCATTATATTCACATTAAAAGCTATCAATACGCCTTGGAAAAATACAAAAGAATTATTAAAGATACAAGAGCTATTTAGTAAGGCGCTTAAGTCTATTGTGGCCCTGTTTCCCACAATTACTGCACGTAATCGGCCTCCGGGGCCTACTAGGCTGCTCCTGCTCCTGCTCCTGCTCCTCCTGCATCAGCTCCAGCTCTTGTATAAGCTCCTGTCCCTGCTCTAGTAGTTTGCGGGCTTGAGCACCAGAAAGACTGCCGCCTGTTGCAATGTATTGTCGTGGTCTTGACTTCTTTTTCTTCTTATCTTGATTACCCTCACGAAGTTCTTTTAATTCCTGCTGTAAAAGGACTGCATTCTGTATAGTAATCTCTGTATCTTTGATTATCTTCTTAATTGCAAACTAAATAGTTGAAGGTGAAATAGATGTATGTTTCTGAAGCTGTTGAATACGTCTTTTTTACTGCTTCAATTGATATATATTCGCAGGTGTCTTTCCTGGTCCGTTGAAGGATTGATTACTCTGAAAAGTAGATGGTGATGTTGGTATTTTCTGGGTTGTTATATAAAGCTTAGAAAGAACAGTCTCTGGAGAGAAGGGCTGAATTCCAGCAGCTTCAAGCCCACTCAGAATATTGTTTTCAGAGATAGCATCTTTAAAAGCCGCCTGGTAAAGCTCAAGAAACTGCTCTTTGTTGATTGTATGCAGATTTCTTTTAACACAGTTATATACAAGTCTTCCGTATGCTCCTTTTAGTGGCGAAAAGCACGAAATATCAAGCGGCTGGCAGATATGTGATGAATGAGCTGGTATATATAATGGTATGATTTGATGGTCCATACAGTACTTCCCAAAATAGATTGCCATAGTATGCACTTCGAAACTGTCTCGAACCCTACATCTAAGTTTGCACTAATCTGCCCTCCGTTACTACTTTTAAATATACCAATCGAGTTGTAGAACGCTGTGAAGCTAGCTACATATGGGTTAGCTGGATCTTGGTACTAGGGTTTGAAAACAGTTTGAAGTATATACCGTGGAATTATATTTCGGGAAGCACTGTACAGAATTTATTAAATTCTGCAGTAATATGACTTCCATGACTATCCATAATAAGAAGCCGATACTTCCTAATTGGTCGTGATTCTGTATGCACCTGGAAGACTTCTTTAAGCCATACTAGGTCTAATTGATTATTTGTCCATCCATTTTTACTTATACTGAGTACCCAGTCATATGGAAGCTTTTCGTACCAAGAAGCTTGATGTTTCTTGCTTGCAAAAATAATCTGCGGTGGTAAAGCCCAGCCAGAGGCACTAACTGCTACAATTACAGTCACTTATTCACGGTTCCCAGGTTGTATAGCTTTTGCTTGACTATCTTTTGTCTCTTCTCCAGCAATGACCTTCGCAGTTGCTATTAAACCCATTTGAAAGCCAGTCTCGTCCATGTTGTAGATATCTTGTTTGTGGGCCATAATCGACCAATTCCACCGCCCACCTGGCTGTATAGATATTAATAAAGGTAGTAAGGAGCCCAGCACAGGCATTAAGACATGTCGGCCTTTTGCAGTTAGCATGTCGTCAGCCATCTGGAAGGGATCCTATTAACGGGCATACTGACCGATCTTGACATCTCCATTCTCCATAATAAAAATATGTTCCGGACATATGTCTCCCCGGCCACCTGTCTCATTCAAATTCCATCACCGCCTCTTTCTCATCAATATAACCACCAATTTAATTATCATGGGAAAAGGAAATAATAGCTCAAAAGAGGGTCGCATGCAATTAGCCTTAGGGGCATGTAAAAATGGCCAATTTACATCAATTACTAAGACAGCCGCTGCATTTGATGTTCCTCTTTCAACTTTAAAGACGCGTGTTAAAGAAACCTCTACTCGGAATGATTCTACATCTAATAGCCGCAAGCTCAATACCACTGAAGAATCTACACTTAGAGCATGGATTCTGGACCTTGATAAACGTGGTCTTCCGCCCTAGTTTGCAACTGTACAATATCTAGCACAGTTACTGTTATCTGCACGACTTAATAAACCAGCTACCTGTGGTGAAAAGTGGGTAACTCGGTTTGTCAGACGCTATAAGGAATTACGAGCAAAATATAGTCGAAATACGACTACCAGCGTGCTAGGTGTGAGAACCCAGTAATTATCAAGGCCTGGTTCAAGCGCGTACATGATACTATAAATAAATATAGTATCCTTCTGACGGTTATTGCGACCGGGCTATCTGCCATCACCTCACTAGGATTAACCGGGTTCTACAAATTTTGGAAGTTGAAGATAGTTCAGCAGGAGCACGAACGACAAACCAGTATTGGATGGGAAAGAGTATACCCTGGACTGCTCCACAGGAGTATACGTAAACCTTAGCCTTGCGGGAGCAAAAAAGAACTATCCCGCACAATGCGGTGGAGAAGCGGTGGGGGTGGTTTGCTAGCATGAAGCAAAATGGCTAGGCTCGATACACCGGTCAATAGTGTATTTCTAAAAGAATATCGAGAACTGGCCATAAAC
>MBFL02000427.1:0-28045 GCA_001696595.2 Aspergillus hancockii | reverse complement strand
GGGGGTGGGGGGGCAATGCGTGGCCGAATGATCAAAAATTCCGAGGGTTGCCCTGAGTCATGTTTTTGAGCCTCAGCAGATCCCTGTTCGGGGAAGTAAACAGAAGAAACCTAATTTAGCGAAGAGACAGGCATCCTGCCGAGGGGTTCCATTGCACAAATCGAAGATTGATCTACTAATTTATATGAGCTACTGATATATCATGCTTTGTTATATGTCCGAAAGGCCCTGTTCGTCGACCCTTTCCCTCACCCCTGCCATTATTAGTATGGGAAGTTCATATTTGACCAGAAGAATTACATATCTACTGGACTCATTTGTCGTTGGAGAATTCAAGGCGATCAATGGTACAGTGTCTGGTTTCAGTAAATTAGGGCTAGTCGTATCTCGTGCGTCTCCCTCTGACATGATATCATTTTCAGAACCACGGAAAAAAATGTACAGATGGTGAAGAATGAATCACATTGGTGTACGACGAACAGCTTCGTTCAGCTTTAAGCACTCATAGAAATATAGCCGCTAGTGTAAGTAATACCAGTGTGATTGTGCTTGTTGGAGCCCGAGAAATGTGTGTTGTGGGATTCGCACAACTATCCAGCATCCGATGACCGACAACGGACATTTCCATAGCAATGATACTTTGCTTCATACGGCAACTTGCAGGCATTTAGTGAATCCTCATCACCACCCTATCCTACAGGTTCGTCTGAAGTTTACAAAGCACAATTTTAACCAACCGTTGCTCAGGACGACCTAGCTAGCCTTACGCCCAGGATCCACCCTCATTTCGGGGAGTCGGCGCAGCGACGAGGCAACGCCTTATTTCATACGTAATGGAGATAGTCCTTCGTCAATTCCGAGTGGCGTAGCATTTGTGTTCACACTCTATTTTCTTTCTTTTCCACTTTGGTTTTTATTCTCTCTCTCTCTCTTTCTTTCTTTCTTTTTTTTTTTTTTCCTAATTTTTTTATAGTTCTTTCTTCTTTAGGAGTATGTTTAGCTCCATTTTCCTCTACCCAACCTCTTTCACACGATACCCAGAGGGCAATTTCTTGGTCAGTTATTTTTTGTATATGTTTCGCTGCAATATTTTCAACATCCCCGAAAGAGAGAAGAGGAGACAAGGTGAAAAGGGTGGAAAGGCTCGGTCATGGCGACCTCTCAGTAGAGCTACATCACACTCGGGTACAAAATAGTATTGTCAGACCCAGAACTAGTGGAAGGTCTGTCTGATCCACGGATCGCCCGGGTATACTGCATACAGAGGGAGACCTTTCCAGGTGGGTATATTCCTAGTTTGGCTCCAATTGATAATCGAACGGCAGATCTCTTTGAGGAGAAAGAAAATAAAAAATAAAAATAGCACTAGAAGATAGTAGAGTCGGACTTGTGTGAGATCAAGAAAGTACCATAGTGCCGCAAGAAGTACTTGCACCTCTCTCGTGCCTATATTTAGTGCATTAATCATCTCTACTACAGATCAGAAAGTTCTTGCACAGATATGCGTGGTCCGCTCAATGCCGCAGACAGCAGAAGCCCGCCCAGTAGAGAGTTAGTTTGTATCAGCTCGTGGAGGCTCAGACTGGACTATAAGTTGGGCTATGGTCTATCTGCTATGTAGGTACTTCTGCTACGGCGCCGAGTCTGAAGCGCTCGGAACCTGGACTGGAATTTCCATACCCTTCTCTAGCGTAACGCACGACCGGATTAACGTATTATTTGATGATAGGGTAACGACCAGTGGGGGTCAAAAGATCCCAATCCGTTCTAACGCAGGGCCAGTAAGCACTACGAGTCATAGCCTTGGCCGAGAAGGGTTAACGAAGGATGCCGCGATGTCGTTTTGGTGTGGATTCCGCAGAATTGTTCCACGTGGCGGTCGACTTTGTTGAAAAAGACAAAGAAAAAAAATTTTCCCCATGCTTCCCACAATAATCATCAAAGGGATAGGACCCTTCTAGCTGCCGATTGACGAGGAAGGCTGGTGATGTTTCTAGGGTTAGTGCGTTCCTTACGGCTGAATACCTGACTGGGAGATTTCTAGGGTTAAAAAAAAACACATAGATTTATTGTTTCTGAAATTTTGCAAGATTACATTACCGCGTGGTATTTAGAACCATCGTACATTGTTCGATTATGGATAATATTTCGTAGATTGAAGGTGAAAAAAAAAAAAAAAAACAGAAGATATCATAGCATCTTCATTCTAACTGCAGTGCATGTCTATTGACGCACCACAAGAAAAATCTCACTAAATTATCTTTAAGGCAATCATATGTATTTGAAATCTACAGTGTTGTGCACTTCTGCTTGGGTTACCCATAATTTATTAGCACAAAATAACTTCTAGCGTAGATGTCTGAATGGAGGGAGAAACTGGAGGGAGAAGCTGGAGGAGAAGCTGGAGGAGAAGCTGGAGGAGAAACTGGAGGAGAAACCGGAGGAGAAACTGGAGGAGAAACTGGAGGGAAAGATGGACGTATGGATGTGTGCGTGCATATAGTAGAAAAATTAATATAGTTGTACCAAAGTAAATGAGTAGGAGTGTGGCTCTATTAATTGTGTAGTAAATAGATGTATAAAACGGATATCGAATCCATGCCCATGTTCTTTGAAGTAGATATGAAGGTATTCCACCACATAATTCTTTTCAAATATCCAAAATACCTTTTAACCGCTGTCTGAAGTCTGCAGAAATACAGGAAAATGTCCACTTTTTGAGAGAATTCCTTTATTTTTAATTGCTTCACCTAGAGTATCTTGTCGCTCGCCTCTTATTAGTAAATATTGCCATTACACTTAACACCTCCACTTGTCATACGGGCGGCACTATTATGGAAGACTTGATGCCCATCAACAATGAGCAACTCGCAGAATGACTACACGGCGGTGCTGCTATAATATAGAAGTCAAGCCACTTGGGATTCAGTCAGAGCTAGACCACCAAACTAAACACACGACGGTCTTGTCAACAAGGGCGACAGATCTCCAGAATTGGTTGATCCGGTAGGTTTCGACTAACTCCAGGGCTCCACTGAGCAGGAATTTGACTACCATGATTGGTGCTTAAGCGCCAAGCGTAAAGGGGTATATACTTTGAAAGCGATGGAGCAAGCAAGGCATCCACAGCCACGCGCAGTGATAATCTGTGTTGCAGCTGCTGTTCTTAGGCTAACTGGCTCTTACTATCCGAAGATGAGCCTTGACGATATAAATTGGGAGTGAGTGTGAAACACTCACAGCAGACATCATATCAACTGAAGGTTACATCATGCACAGCCTACTCCAGAGTCTGTCAATCAGCGTTCATCTCCGATGTTGGCTATGCCGATCCCCCCGACCTAATACCCGATCGGGTAATTCCTGGCCCCGGCAACAGGGGCAGTACAGATCCACCAACCTATTGAAGAGCACCCTTAGTTTCCTCTCCGGCTCACTCATTTGTTGACCAACCCACGCGGAAATATAATATATATAGACTTTCTCATCTTCTTCTATCTCAACTGTCATCGTGACCAGAAGATCGGTTCAATCACAATGGCTCCCTCAATATCGAAGATAGCCGCCCTCGCACTCTCCCTCTATGCCGGTCACACTCTGGCCGAGCCCTGGAAAGCTATAGATGCAGATTTCGCCGATCCCGGTGTCATAAAGACAGACGGCGGCTACTACGCCTTTGCGACATCGGCCAACGGCGTGAATGCACAGATAGCGCATTCGGACGATTTCACAACTTGGCGCGTCTTGGATGGCCAAGACGCGCTGCCTGGCCCGTTCCCCAGCTGGGTGAAGCATGCTAAACTGCCGGCTGTCTGGGCGCCGGACGTGATGCAGCGGGTCAGTCCGTTTATAACCATCTCTCCATTCACAGGAGTATAGCTCTAACCGAACATGACAGGACGACGGAACATTCGTCATGTACTACTCTGCCTCGACCAGCGAAGACGAGAGCAAACATTGCATTGGCGCTGCGACGTCTTCCTCAGTCACCGGTCCCTACACTCCCGAGCAGGACGTTCTTGCCTGTGACATTAGCAGAGGCGGCGCGATCGATGCTGCGGGGTTTAAAGACGACGATGGCACCTACTACATTGTCTACAAGATCGACGGAAATAGTCTCAACACAGGCAACGATTATCACCCCACACCGATTATGCTTCAGAAGCTGCAGTCGGACGCTGTGACTCCCGACGGTGACGCCGTGCAGGTGCTTGACCGCGGCGATGCCGATGGGCCCCTTGTCGAAGCACCCAGCCTTGTGAAGAGTGGTGGCCAGTACTATTTGTCTTTTTCGTCAAATATGTACAACTCCTTGAAGTATGATATCAGCTATGCCGTTGCATCGGCGGTAGCTGGCCCGTACACTAAGGCCTCCGCTCCCGGCGCGCCGCTGTTGGTCTCTGGGGATAGTAGCGATGTTGGCGCGCTCGGAGGACCTGGTGGCTCTGATTTCCGAGAGGATGGTGGTGCCATTGCATTCCATGCTTTCCGTAATGGGGAGAATATGGATAAGGCACGGGGTATGTGGGTGGCTAATGTGAAGATTGATGGTGGGAAGATCTCCATCCAGTAGCCGATGGAGGACGTCAGGTGTCATTTACTTGCATGAAGTGTATTAGGTTGTACAGACTTGGGCTTTCATATACATACACAGAGTAAATACATGCACTCGGGCTATATACAGCATGTCAATGAGCATGTCCGTTTTGGTTTTGAGAAAGGTTCTCTTCCAGCTCCCGCCATTTCTTAATCACCATTGCTCGCTCTTCCGTCGATGCTTCACACATCTCCTGTATCCCTTGTGTTAGTCGCGACCGTAGAATGTCCTTTGTCTTATTCTTTGTTATGGAATTGCGAAGGCTCTTATGCACCCCGTCGAGGGGAAAGCCAGCTAGTCCCCAAAGGCCTGTATAAGTGGAGATGTTAGGACCGTCTGGGATGGGTAGGCGGGATGATTGGGAGAAAACAGACCTGCAGCTGGCTTCAAAAATACGCCGCCAACCCCCTTTCCAACCCCCTTCACTAAGCCCCTGCCACCGGATTTCTGGAAGCCCCGGACAGGTTGTGTGAGAAGACCGGTGATGCCAAAATAGAACCCTTCCGCGAATTCCTGTGGGTTATCAGCCATATTGCCCGGAAGATATGGATGAGATGTGCGCTTACCGTTCCCGCAGCTCGAAATCCAGTCCTCACATTCATGACCCTCGGAATCTTCCGCACAGTGCTGTCATGGTACAGCTTCGGAGCATTATGGAATCCCTTCGCTAAGCTAAGTGTCAAATCCGTGGGCAACAGGAGTACAAAATTCAGCACCTGCTTGGCGAACTTGGACGTATGGTATCCCGTCTCGGCCAGGACTTGCTGTGTATTAGTCCTTTCTTCTTTTGTTCTTTTCTTGGTTAACGTGCGTTCAAGGTCGAGTTCATTTCTAATCTGGTCGGCCTCCTCAACCGCAATATCCTCACTACTCTCTGATTGCTCTTCCTCTGCAGAAGCGTATTCGTCAGATTCTTCCGGCGTTGCTGATTCGGATGACTCGTTCTGCCCCTCAGGCCTGTGTTGAAGATCGCCGTTGCCATTCATTGTGGCGGACTGCTCGGCTCTTTTCTGTTCTGCTTTGTCCAAACAAGCTGAAACGTGGGGCTTTACCCAGTCCCGGTTCCCATGATGATGGTGGTGATGATGATGTTTCTTTGAATAACGGTCTTTTTGAAACACCCCGGCTACGTCCATAGGCACTGCCGCAAGGCCGCTGATAAAATCGCTGACGACCCCGTAGAGCACCTCAGCACCGGCAGAAAGAGGGCCCCTTGGGTCACGAGTTGTGTCATATTCTTTGCTACGATACCTAGTAAATATGAGTATAGCTCCACAGCGCTGTATGAATGGGAGAACTGTAGAACGTACAGTTCAAGGTCATGCGGGTTCACGAGCCCAGTTTCCACCAGGGCCGATGCCGCAAACGCACTCAGCCTGACATGTAATTGACTATGCCACCAGACTGCAGGGCGCGTGGGACAAATCGCGCACCGCAGGCGATGCAAATCTAAATGTTGATGGAAACTGCAGACGGCATTCCTCACGCCCTTCTCCGTCCGCATACCCTTTCCTATTTCCTCGGCCTTTTCCAGCGTGGATGGTTCTAAGGCTTTGTTGATGGCTTCCGCTAGCTTCTCTGCTGTTAGCTGCTTATACGGCACCGGTTGTGGACCGGCGCCTGCTCGCGCCACGATGGATCCCCAGAACGGCTGGTCGCCGAAGAATGGCACTATCACCGTTGGACGGCCCAGGACCAGCCCGGCGGCCGTGGTGCCCGCACCTCCATGATGGACTACACATGAAATGTGTTGAAAAAGCCAATCATGAGGACATTTACCTAGAAGCAAGACGTTTTCTGGTACTTCGGCATTTCCTGCACCGATATTACCCCAGCCTTTGGAGACCAGTGCTCGCTTCCCGGTCAGGCGGACGGCTTCAAAAACGATTTCCGTCAACTTGGCTGGGTTGTCGACTACTATAGAACCAAACCCAATGTATACTGGAGGTTCTCCTGCTTTGAGAAAAGTATCGAGCTCGTTAGGTGGTTTGTAATCAGTGTCGCTGGGCAGAAACTGGAATCCGCAGACATCGATGTTATCACCCCAGTCTTGAGGTTTGGGCAGGAGAGAGGGAGACCTACAGATATTAGCTACCAGCTAGCGACCGTAATGGGCCAACGTACCAAAGGTAAGTATACGGGATCTGTAACCGATGCGCGATACTAGGAGCCCGAATCGCATCCAGTGCATCTAGGCCCAGCTCTCTCTTGCGAAACCGATTAATGAGATCCCCAAGTCCTTCCCACAGCATCACTTCGACAATAGCGTAAGAAGCAAAATTCGCCACCGATGGCTTCGTGGTTCGCGACCTAATATTAGCCAACGGATGGGGAAACGACTGCGTCGCAGACCACGGCATCCTACAATCTCAGCAACCGCCCACTTCCATAGCAGCCAAGACAAAACTCACGTAAACATCATATTCAGCGGAATCCCCAGTCTTTCAGCACAGCTCAGGTGCGCGAAACTCGGCGGATTGGCGATAATGACATCAGCCACAAACGGCTGCATGGTACAATCCGGTGCCTCGCTCCACGGATCCTCCTTGATATGATGCATCCCGGTACCATCACCCGTCTCAAAGCACGATCGCCAACAACCGGAAAAAATCGCCTTCATCTCTCGACGGCGCTTCGGAATGGCTCCGCTACGGATCGTCCGCATATCCGGCATCAGACCGGGATTTTTAACCATGAACGCCATTAATTCCGCCGGATCACCCCCTATGCTGAAGAATTCCAGTCCCGTCTCACTGACATATTCGCGGAACGCGAGATGCGTCGCCAGCCGCACCCTATGTCCACACTTTTGTAGCTCCTTACCCAGCGCAACGAAGGGCTGCACATCACCCCGGGAACCAACAACCTGAATGACGATATTCAGCCGCAGCGGAAACTCCTCCTGTCCCTCCGCAGCTACAAACGATGGCTTTCGCTCCCCGCCAAACGGCTTCGGGTATTGTTCAAGGTGCTTGATCAGCTTAAGCAGCCAGGGCTTCTGCTCGCGGATCTTGATATCCAACCGCCCGTCATCTAATCCCCATCCCATTAGCATCCTGTCGCATCCGATATTTCTCACACACGAAAACAAACAACATACCCATTACCCGGACCCCAGTATTCAAGCCCTGTTCGTGAACGTGCGCCTTCCCGCCGCCGACCGAATGACGCCTCGCACCGAGGTGTTCCTCCGGCCAGTCCTCGGCCGTAAGGCTCCGTCGCGCCGATGATGCTTCTGCCATTGTGCTGGACCTACGGAGAAATTTGCAGGCTTGAGTGAGCGCATCTGTAACCCACACCTTCTAATTGTTTGCACTTGAACGAGCAGAAAAGGAACAAACGGGTTTAAAGTCATCGTTGTCGAACCGGATGAGAAATTCTTGGGGGAGTCCACCGATGATGTCACCGGGCGATAAGCTTTGGAAGATCATCGGGTCGACCGAACCGCTGTTCTTGTTTACTTTGGTTCGGCATCGAGGTCCACTTGTGAGTTGTGCCGTTGGAATTATGCAATGGGTTACTGGGATTGGAGCCGGGTCTTGTCTTGTTGTCTCGATTTGCGCGGAGGGGTTTCTTTTGTTGCTTGACTCTGCTCGGGGTCAGACCCTTCAGCCTTATCGGGCCGATCCCGGTTTTTGGAGTGATTTGTATGATGTATGCAAATCGTGCCGAGGTTTAGGGAACGAGGCAGTTTTAGTTAATTATCGCTCGGTAAGACCGGGGATTATCCTCTTGTCCCGCGGCATATATGGAATATTGTCCGCGGTATACATGAAAGACGCCCAATAACCGAGAGAATGGTTTGTCAACAATGCTTTTTGGGAGTTTGCTTGCAGCATTCCGTGGCAATTAGGGAAAAAAAAAAAAAAAAAAAGAAAAAAGAAAAAAAACTATGACAGAAAGAAAGAGGAAGAGAGAAAGATAAGCACGAGAAGATAAGAGAGATACTCTCCACTATCACCTGCCCAGCCCTACCCAGTCCGCGTACCGCATTGGATCTAGCAGGGGCGCCCTCAGCATATGAACGGTATGCGACAACCCGGCATAGGTTCATCGCCTGTACCAAAGTACTAAGAGATATCTTCCTCGACTAGTGAATTTCCACCTAAAAGCAAATCTCGGAGCCCGTAATCCTCATTCATATTCACGACATGCACAATGTTACAATGCCCAGGTGGGCTATTTGATGGCCTACATTCAAAGGCCGCCCCATAGATCATTCTCCACCCTACATTCGGCGGCAATTCTCCTGTCTGCAGCGTGAGAACCTGGAATCGTCCAGGAAATGGAGACGATCGTTTCTCGAAAGCGGCTTTTCGTGCTTTAAAGAACAACTGACCAATCTGCTGTGCAGTCGTGTCGTTCAAAGTGGGCTTGTTGGGGAATGAACAGTCTCCCCACTGTAAATCGAAATGCAGCGAGAGGTGGCGTAAATTGATGAATCTCGACGCGAGAGCAGTGACCAACCCACGAGACTGGCAATTATTAGTCTGAACGGAACTTGGCTAGTGAGTCTGAGAACACAGTTACCCAACGGCCTCTCTGTCCTTGCATGTCAAATCTCAGAGCTTCCAGCTTAGGGCAGTAAACCTCGAGGTCCTGGAGATACTCAGCCTCCTCCGAAGCAGGATAATCCTGGGTATGGGTCCATAATCTCGTCAAGTTGGGATGGTTTGTGACTGCGCGAATCACCCATTTGTAACCGGTCACTTCCAAGTCCTCTAAAGAGTTAAATGATAACAAGTACCGCTCAATCTCTGCACTGGGCCCTTCGAGATGCCACGAATGCCAACGTATAACGAGGCTTCTGAGGTGCTGGGCATAGCCAGTCAACGCACTTAGGATCTTCCTATGCTCCATATGAGGACCGATTGTTAAGGATGATAGCTTTTCCCACCGACATCTCTCTTTCCAGTGCACCCAGTCGTCGTCTGCAATAGTGTAGCCATTTAGAGAGAGTCTTTCGACGGGTGGGAAGATGTCCTCCTTGTTTGGTATGAAGTTTGTGTGCTGCCCGCTACACAGGACGTCCACCGAGAACGCTTGAAGGTTAGGACAGGCAAAGAACAGTTTCTGAAGAGCAATAATTCTCGTATTTGGGTCAATCCAGTATTTGTATCTATCGTATGGATCGATATGGGCCCGGATGCTGGAGACGCATGGGAGGACAGTAGGAAAATCAGTAGTGGTTCCATCTTCAACACGTAGATGAAGCTGTGGATTTCGACTGTGGTGAGAAAGGGCCTGAATCAGCGTGCAAGATAGCGGCATGGGCATCTCCAGGCTGTGAAACTGTTGTTAATGCATTTTGGGGATTTTTGACAGCAAGGGGAGTTATCATGCATACTTGACCCTCTCAAGGCTCGGTAAACAAGTCACTAAAGTAGCAAGAACGTCATCCCGCGAAAGCTCTTGGATGGCTTGCCCGTTATACGCCGGTTCCCTAACCCTTATGACCGTGATTTCGCGCACTATACTTCTAAGCTCGTCACTTGCCTCATCCTGCAGGCGGACAAGCAAGGAAGAGCACGAGTGGTTCTTGGATGTGGTTTCTCCTTGTTGGTGGTCTGCGGAGTATTTGGAGGGCCGAAAGTTTCCGAGTATGATTGAATGGTATAAGAACGGTGTGGCTATAGAGTGGAATTCCTTGGAAACCAGGCAGAGGTTATAGAGATTCTCTCTTTTATGAGTTCCGAACTAGTACGAAAAGTGAATTTGAGCCTGGGACAACGAATAGAAGTGAGAATAGGGCTTACCGAATTGATGATGAGGTGCCATACATCGGGGTTCAGCTCGCTGGTAGGCATTTTGCCGTAGTCCGGTTGGAATCTAACTTCACATATCTTTACTTTAGCATCCATTCATAATCGGCATCATTGTAGGCGGGGCCAACAGGTGATGGATGGGATTGTTCCCCCGCCAATAATTGAGCGACACAACTTCTGACAGGCATCGCCCAATTATAAGGCTGGTTTTCCCGTAGTTCGTACAACAACCAAGGTCAGCAGACTGTTGAAGGTCGGCTTTGTAGCGTATCCCATAGACTTGTGGTTTGCTCAGGGTCCTTTACTAGCATTTACGGTAATGTGTTGTGAGTTGGAGTCAAACGGAGGGCTTCAGCTCTCGGACTACCAAGCAGGGTGCCGCGATATTCAAGATTATTTAGTAGAATTATAGAAATATCTTTCTTCTCTATCTGTGCTAGAATAGCCAAACTTGCTTGATGACCTGGCCAAATTTCATTTGACTATTTTTCACCCTAGCATTAGTGAAGAAAATGCTTCTGTATACTTGTCAACCTGCCCAGTATTCGTCCTCGGAATCTCAGGCAAGGCACTAAAGCAAACAACCCCTATACCTTCATACACAGGCCTAGCCAGTCAAGCTTCTTTTTAGGGATAGTAATTATCTCAAAAACAATATCCAGAGGAATTCTCCGACGCCAATACCGCACTCCAACAAACCATTTCGCGGCGTGCAGCAGGTTCGAGATATCTTCGCAACTCATTTGGTCACGGATCATTGACTGTATCTCAAATGGCTGTGCCGGAAAACGAGTATGAACCTCCACATCCCCGAGTTAGTGGTCGCTAACCTCCTTTTGCGTGTTTTCCTCGATCGCCGCCATTACCTCTGGTATTTGAAGAGGGTCTACTATGAAGGCTTTCGGTCACTTGAAAGTGTTCAAGAAAGAGAAGATATGTTTAGAATTAAGGTAGCTTCTTACTATTAAAATACGACATCCATTCGTCTGGCGACCAGGATACATTCTCTTCACTCAGTGCGTCCACCAACCGCTTGAGAAACGCACCATTGAGTGAACCAAATCCTAGTCTGGCCATGGTCCAACAACGCATATGTAGACCGTAGGCAGTTTAGCCTTGGCTTGATGGATACACTCCGTAGCCCGTATATACCGGAGGACAGTAATTGCATTCAGAGTCCATTACAACCTCAAGTATATCATTTCCCATTTGATCCTTACGTAGACTGTGTTGGGCAACGACAAGGTCCTCGTCACATAGAGCGTAGGCTACCTAATCCTTATAAGCATGTCTGCCAATGCCGCTGATCGCGTACTCGTTGCGCTCCTGGTCGAAGTATACTAGCTCATATCGTGGTTAGTATCATGTAGGACACAAGCCCCAACTATCGGTTTCCATAAAGATACTAATGTGGTAAATGCCCGGCCAGCGCCTTTCATAGTCCGTTAAGGTACATGTTTTCAAGCTCGGTAGCACCATAGAATGCCAGATCATTCTCAGTTTAAGCGCATGCTGAGAGTGAACCTCGGGTTCTCCATACTTGTACCACCCAATGCCAAGACAACAGAGATTGCATGCATGCTCGCCTCCGTAGATTGAGTGTTTTGACCTGTATCTCGTGATCATCTGTGTATTCGGCTTCACATTCTTTCTTCTTCTTCTTCTCCTTCTTCTCACGCAGTCCTTGTAGAAGAACACTTATACGAGCGCTGCGTCTTAACATTTTGTAATCTTGTGGTGGATGCTGGAAGGGCCATGGTGGCCGCTATATAGCCATAGAGGCGTCGTAGTGAATGCATAGTTACATCCCCATACTTCCGGACTACAACGCATTTCGATCATTATGTCGCCATTGACTACAATATTCTGTAGCCTTATTGTTCTAGTTTCATAGTTTTCTGAGCTCCTGTACCCTATTGTTCTAGATGTCGTTTCAGTTAATGTTATTTTTGTTTTCTATCAGTGCGTCGACCCTTATTCACCATACAACAACAACAACAACAAAGCACTGTTAGATTGAGACATGTCCGGTCAAGCGCACCGAGTCGGGCACTCAGATAGGCCTAGCGCTCTGCCTATATCTTCTTCCTGCGCGCGCATTTCCATGTAGAGAGTTCCTTTCCTTCCTCAGCGAGAAGCAATCGAGTTTTCAGCCTCGTCAAGACACAACCATACAGTGTATAGACTTTAGTAAGGATCAGTTCAAAACAGGCCCCAATCCCACTATACACTCGACTCTCACACGGTGCTGTAGGTATTGAAAGCTCACCTCAGGATCACAACGCTCACTAATACTCTCAAACTGGACTGGGGAACATGAACAATCACATACAGACATCTGCCCTTCCTCTAAAAGAAGTGCCATCGTTTTATTCCGCGTTGAAGGCCACCACCGAAGCAGTTTCCAAGATCATTCCATGTGTGCCGTGATTACAGAATACAACGTTGCGCCGACATCATCGGACTTCAATGACCATCTTACCTCGCAAAAGAAGAGGCACACCCGATTCTTATCCTTCACCAATAGCCGGAGTCAAGTGATACGCCATAAGGAGCTCTTAGAGGAAGATGATAGAAAAGAAGGTGTCAAGCGGGATTACATAGTCATTGCTGTCTAGACAGAGGGCTTAGCCGGTGTTTATGATGCCCACAAGGTAGCCTTCCAACTAGGATACTCTAATACTTCTTCCGCCGTGGATCGAAGGCTAGAAGTGCATCACGATTAATACCTCATGGGGCGTGGTATTCCAGATGAATATCGCGTTCTGGCTAGATTCGAAGACAGTGATGAGGAGTGGGGGGTTTTATCGGACCGTGACGCTCGCATGTCTTGAATGTCACTCTTATAAGATAACAACAAGTATTCCCAGAGCCTACTTTATCGGCAGATGCTCAAACCCACTAAAAGATATCGATGACGAAGTCTTCTGTCTCACAGACATACGTGATCGCACGAAGCGGGATAGCCTTGTGAAGGCAATCAGTGGCACCAGCACCTTGTCTTTTGAATACTGCCTTAATGTAGCGAGGATTGTTTTATTAGAGATTGAAATTGTTGAAGTATCACTCGTGTCTTATGTTAGTTCTTATTTACGGCTGAATGAGATGATATAGCAGGTGGAGTGAGACTATTCTCTTTCTTCAAAAATGTTGAATACGCTACTCGGTGGAAGTCATCCCTTACCATCCCATAAAACCAAAACTTCACCTTCAACAATCATAAGTGTGCCTGTATGCCACATTCCCATTCCAGCCTCGAATACCAAAAAATATAAAACCGCCCCCTCAGCCCCTGTTCAGTAATCCTAACCGGTTTCAAACTGGTTCTGCAGCGGTGGGTCAGAACCCACAATATTTCCGTTGCTAGGGCGGAATAGGGCCCTAAACGGTTCCATTATAGTCTCTCGTCTCCACCGGTGACGATGCGTTAGGGACCGAATCGTCGATAGCGGGGTCTGTTAATTTCGGGATATCAAATCCATTTTGTTTTTGTTGTCGGGGCTTAGTTCGGCTTTGGAGTTGATTACCCCGGGGAGGAGGATATGAGATACAGCGTATTGCTGACTTGAAGGTGGATTGCCTTTCAAATGCCATTTGCGCGTTTCTTTTTGTTTTCTCCTATTTTTATTACCCGTTGTTTGGTCTTTGTGCGATTCGGCAGCGTCTTTTGCGAGGTAGAAGAATGCTAAAGGTCGTTAAGAGATTATATATATATATATTGGCACATCAGCACACAACAATCCTCAAGGGTAATAACTTTAATAGACGACGATCAGCTGTAGATACATAAATGTCTAGAAAATTCGAATCAATCACAAGAATATTATTTATTGATATCATCTGCAAAATTCTGCGAGCTTTGCCCTTCTAACAGCAGAAGAGCAGTAATCCTATACAACTTGCGGCAACGAAGTGTTATGAGAGTAGATATATCACATCAAACGTATTAGACTGTTGAACATCCGTTAGCTACATATAAATAAGAAACGTAGGGTAATCGCAAATCCTAAGTGTAGTAAGGAAAGCCTGAATTGAAATCCATGATAGCTGTAAAATGCTACATCCGACCTCGACCGTACAAATCAAAAATTAATGCTTGCTGCTAAATTTACATTTACAGATATAAATAATGCCTAAGAGACAAAGGATAAAATATGACGAATAGCTATGGTGCACACACCACCGTCTATTATCTATACTATATCTATCTTCCTCCTCGATTCGACAATCTCACCGAATGCATTTAGGCGGAAACGCACTGGTGGTAGTAAGGGTTCCACTTCTTGCAAGTGAGGCCCTCCTCACACTGGGTGCTACCGGAGTAGTTAAGGCCACCGCACTGGTAGAAAACCTTGACAAGACCGCCGGCGGAACTAGGCTGAGGAACAGAGTCAGTGGGCGCAGCAGAAGAAGCAATGGCGGAGGTGCTGGAAGGAATGGCGGAGTAAGTGCTAGTGGCAGATGTGGGAGCAGGAGCAGGAGCGGCAGTGGTCTCAGGGGTCTCAGAAGCGGTGGATTGTTGCTTGGCGATGGTAGTGAAGCTGGAAGGAGCAGGAGCAGCGCTGGTGGCAGCAGGAGCAGATGCAGAGGCGGAGCCTGAGGAAGAAGACGAACCAGAAGCACCATCCCAGACGGCAGGGCCGGGGATGGGGTAGCTGTCGAAAGAGTTGTAGATGTTGAAGAGGATACCAGCATCCTTGGCGGTGTAGGTACCGGGGATGGAAACACCCTCAGGGAGTGTCTTGGACCCGGAGGAGGTGACCTTGATCTGGACACACTCCATGTAGAACTGGGCACCGCCCTCGCGGTTACCCTCGTGGAGGGCGATGATCTCAGGGCGGAGCAAGTACTCGCCGGCGGCCAGGTCGGGGATGGTGACGGAGTGCTTGCCCTTGTTGGCGATCAGGTTCTCAACAGCCCACTTGCCGTTAGTGTAGCCCTCCTCAGCGAGCTTAACCCAGCCGCTGCCAGCAGTACCCTTATCAGTAGGGGCAATGTAGGTGAGGATGGGGCCGTTGTGGGAGGAAGCGATGATGTCGTCGGAGGCACTGCGGGAGTCGTGGTGCCACTCGAAGGTGACCTTGTCACCGGACTTAACCTCAAGAGTCTTAGCGGTGGCCTTGTTGTTGACGTTGCAAGTCATGTCGGTGGAGGTGACATCGGTGATAGGGCTGTTGCTGGGGGGAGAACGGATGTATCCGCTGGCGCTGTTACCCTCACCCTGGTCGACATCGTTGATCCAGACGGCGTGGACGGTGGTGTGAGCAGAAACGAGCTTAGCAGCCGCTGCCAGAGCGAGCATACCAACAGTAGAGGACTTCATTTTGATGTAAAGAGTGTGTAAAGTGTCGACTTGGACAGGAAAAAGAGTGTAGATAGTGAAAGGAAGGAACTATGAAAACAACTATAGAAAAGAATGTTTAGCTATCCGGGCTTGAGAGAAAGAAAGAAGCTGATGGAGGGCCAGGTCGAGGACCTTTTATAAACCTGATTAACCGCCGCTTCTCATGTTCTCCTCCTCCACTGTCTAGATTAAACCGTTCTAGATGGAGCCCATGTTAGATGAGCGAAGCCCTGCCAAGAACCGTCACCCGCTGATGCCAAGACCCTGACGTTTCACGTAAATTTCATCTAAAGACTAGTTTAGGGCTTTCACCTTCATTTATCCGGCTTGGCGTTGAGGTTTGTGTGGGAATGATTCGTCTCTCGATGGGGGGGATCACTCCTTCAGGGACCGTGAGATGCCCTAACCTGATTCAAGCTCGGGTTCCACAGCCCGACACGACTCATGGCATTCTGAAGCACCGACCACCCCAGCGGCGATGGAGTCTGATTGGGAATTTCGTTGTTAGTGCTGCAGCGGTGGCCTTGGCATAGGTTTTACATATTGACTTGTTTCACTAGACGCATCCAGATATTGATAGTTTCTAGGTTCACGGCTCGTGGCTTGATGAATTAATATCGGGGAGTCTATGTTATACCCCCTTTTGTGGGATTTTTGAATCCATTGTCTCTTCTCTATCAGTCGCCCTGAGTCTGTCCTCGAGTCAGGGGCATTGATCGTATTCCTGGTTCGGTGCTTGCCGCCACAACCCTAGTCACGATACTCGAAAGGATATGGACGGCAGTAATCGCTCACTATAACGGCGGGATGATGATCAGCAGGGCGAGAACGTCTCCTGTGACAGATTAATGCAGGAACACATGAAAGACGAACGAGACGATAAAATAAAGTGGAAACCCCAGGGGGTGATGTGCACATTAGCCCCCAGGAACCATGACTTCGTTGTGCTTGGTAGATTATCGACAGGTCACAATCAGAACCTGGAAATTTCCTAGCCGTTCTCTCATCGTGCATCGGTCCTGTTCGGATGCCTTCCGACCGATATCAGGGTCAATTCTGAAGGGTCTAATTCAACTTCCCCCACTTAGTCGGTGCATCGGCCATTGCCTAAAGCAGAGTTACTCCGGCGCCACTGCGGTGGAGAGTTGACCAGAAGCCCGTAATCACACTTGATAGCAGCGTTTCAAAGTACTACATGCGGAGTACAATCGAGAGGGCGGTTAACGGATAATTATTCCCACAGGACACGGAATTTAACCGGCCAATCAGTGTCGCCAGATATGCCACAGTTATAGAGAAAGTGCAGCGTACATTCAGGCAGCCGGATGCCTAGCTATCCCTCGAGTTTCGAACATTGTACTTTAGGCGCCTCATGGCGTCAGGGACTTTGAAGTTTGAACTTTGAAGCACGCCTTGGCCTTTTCGCCCAGGTCTCCTGGCCGAGTTGCTGAACCTGGAAGTAAGTAAATTGTGCCCCAGAGAGCTGTAGCACAATACCACTGACGATCATCAAATGATAGCACAGGCGGACCGATTATAGCCAAATAAATGATTTAATAAGTCTAGCCCCGTGTCTAGACTTCTCTCTTTGGTCGAGTGGCAATATCCCGTGCCCTCACTCGCCTATTTAATATAGACGTTAGATGAACCGGAGATTGTCTACACCGTAAACTGCACACTTGGCTTGGGGGGCTATGTCCAGTTGGATTCCCACCGTGATGGCAGTCAATGGACATGGAATAATGCTTGTCTTCCCAGGGGTATAGCTCTCCTATGCGCTATGTGAGTTCATCTCGCATCGAGAACCCTGCGCACCAATATCTCCATGCAGAGGTATAGAATAACGGAAACCACATTGGGCGATTTCGAGGAGAGAAAATGGATCGCATCAGGTTGACAATTTAATAGCTACTCCATAGACTATTGAAAGCCACTTCGCTCACGAAATTAATTTTAGTCGGGATGCCGAGTGGGCTACTATCAGGCGTCATGCCACCGCGACATAGCCCAGCGCTTAGAAGCCAACTTGAAGCTGACAGCGCATCAGCTAATCGTCCAATGAAGATATTCCACTGGGAAGAACGTGCTAGACATAAGAGTGAAATCCCCGACGCGGCCCGGGATAACTATCTAGACTAAGTATATTGTGTTGCCATTATGGTGACCTGGGGCTACTAAGAAAGGTCAAGTGGGACCTGAAGCAATAAATAGGAATATTAATGGAAGCTCCCCATACGGGGGCAGGCTAACGCCTATGGAACATTCTAAACGCGACTAGTACATCTCGAAGATATTGTTCTGCCAACTTCTATTCAAAGCCCCCAAGCACCCCTGAAAACATCACCGGCGATCTTCCCAGCAACTGAGCAACACTTCTTGAAATTCGCCCTTCCGCAGAGCAGTGTACACCTTACTGATCTGACTACCGATACATTCCTTCTTGTGGCCTTCGCCCGAATCATAAGTAGGGTGGTCGGCAATACCTCGGTGCAATGGCACGGCAAGGCTTTCTCGGACAAATGTGTAGAAGCTGCGTGATGCACTGCAAAGATAGAATTTGGTAGTTTGCCTCCTGAAGAAGTCTTCCCGGGTTGTCACATAGCTTTTGTTTAATGTGTCGTATACTCGGAGCTGCCACTGTTGGGCTATGTTACAGTCGGTTGCCGCAGAACTTTGGCCCAGTCTCAAGGACTTTAGTAGGACTCCAATGGAGTAAGTAGTGGTTAACTGACATCGTTCAGCAAGGTCGCTAGTACTCGTTCGCGACCAGTGGCTCATCAACTCCTCCCAAACCACTTTCTGGATTGCTGGTAGCTGACCTCCAACCGCCGATGCGCACAGCTCGGCCACGATCTTGTTGATTTTTGGCTGCGAATCTTTCACAAATTCCAGGTGGAGCGCTCGCAAGTCCAGCGCCTGGCAAAGCACGTACAGATATGTTGCGACCATCATGGACAGAACCTCAACAGTGTCTGCAGCATACCGACAGGCAATAAAGGCAAGCGAGTTCAAACCCTGGTTGTGCATCTCTGCCGATTGAACATGATTACTGATCGGGTGGTTGAGATAGGCCAGCTCAGACATATACGATGCCATATTGATATCCACCCCCTTGAAGGCAAAAGACAGACTGGGATCGTCGATACTAAGGTTCGGAGGAAGACCCTTGTTCAAGGCTGGATTGATCAACTCAGAGCATTGGGAGAAGACCATCTTGCCCAGCATCTGCATCGCTGTCATAGTCTTTTCCATCGCGGACGTGATGGATGCCGCTTGGAAATTACCTCCGTGATGAATCTGCTCCTCTTCCGGGTCTAGGAGGGGATTATCCGTTGTGGAGTTGAGCTCACATACAACTTGTTTTAGGGACAGTGCCATGTTCTCGATCTGTGGTCCCATCCATTGTGTTGACGTTCGCAGGGCATACCGATCTTGCGCTAGTCCTCCATGACAAGCAGTCTCACTTCCATGGGAGGGATTTTGCGCTAACTTAGAATCGGCCAAAATTCTGAACAAATTGGCTGCCGCTTCTCGTTGTCCCTCGTGGGGTCGCGCGTCTGCTATGAACGGGTGGTAGTTGTATCTCATGCCCAGTGAAGCCTCCGTGCCTAGAGCCGTGAGTATTTGACAAAATAGAACAAGTTCGTTAGCTTCAAAGAGAACCAGACTTGCTGCGCCGGCACTGAACGCTGTACCATTTAGCAGCCCAAGGCCCTCTTTGGGACCAAACTCCAGCGGAACGAGTCCTGCCTCTTTCAATGCTTGACTGGCAGAAATGATGCGATCGCCGGCGGTGCAGTGTACTGAAATATCCGGGTTGCCTTCCAAGGCGCCCGCAATATATGCCAGAGGGGTCAGATCCCCGGACGCTGATATGCTTCCTCGTAGCGGTACCACAGGAGTCATTCCATGAGCAAGGAGAGTGAGGATGTTCTGGACCACCTGGATCCGAACGGCCGAATGGCCTCGCAACAAAGAGTTACATCTTGTGAGCATCGCTGCTCGAACTATCGGAGTTGGCATGCTATGGCTCTTCAAATGCTGTGTGCTAGGTGATGAGTCTCTGAGACCGCGGTCGCTTGGAAGCAATATCGCCGCACTATGATGTTGAATCAATGCCTTTTGTAGGTTCGCATAGTCGTTGGTGCGCGTGTCTGCGCTTCCTCCAAACCCTGTATTGACGCCATATATGACTTCACCCTTTGCGAGTTTTTGACCGAGTAACTCTACACTGCGATTCATGCGATTGTGTATGCCCTTGTCTTCAGCAATGGTTGCCAAGATGTTGTTACTGAGAACTCGAGGTTAGCAACCTTGAAAACTTCGGAAATGCAGGTGGCTTACTGAGCAACAGCAAACACGGCACTTAAATCCAAGGAGTGTCCATTGAGGATCACCAGCTTGACTTTATCTGTGAACTCGCGATATTGATGACAAGAGGCTAAGACCGAAGCCGTATAGGAGAGGTGTTTCTCGTCATTGCAGACAGAATCTCTGCGTACAGAGGCATACGCCGGTACATCCACTTCCTTGATCGATGGTTCTCCCATATTCAACGGATTTTTATTTGGAAACTGAAAGCGGACTGCAACCTTTGTGTAAAGGTGAGCAGCGAACAGGCCGTGCGGGGGGTACAGGAACCAAATAATTTGTACGTACAGAGGAAAAAGCCTAGCGGTGAAGCAAATACTGCTTTTAGCGGGGTTGTCGCAGCTCCCTTGGTCATATGTGATCTGTGGCTGATATTGTTGATACACATAAGATATCCCTGAAATGAAGATATTAAGCTGTCCTTGTGCCGAGAGATGCTGCACGTGTGTGGAAAGAGAATAGATATGACAACACGTTTTGGGGCACAACAAACCCTATATAAATGCAATTTAAGCTCAGTAATGTTCCTACAACTCTGTTTCACTCATTCAAGGCACACGTCAGAACCTTCTCTTTGTATGGGATCGAGGTCCTGGTTCATCGTGCTGCCACATTATTGAGATTCGTCAAACTTGCCCATTGGGTTCAGGTGTAGCTCGGACTGATCATACTGATTCCCCAATAGGAATGATTCCGCATATCATTTGTACACAGTTAATTCACTTAATCTCTGACAGCCTGCTTAGACAGGTTGACAATTGCAGGTCGTTAGCTGGGTCTTTTCCTCGGTATCCCTTGCGTCCCCCATTGGGGCTTGGCGAGAACCAGGCGCAAGCCACCTCTTTCCTGGCCACAAGACCAGAGAGGTCGATTTGTTGGCCGGTAAACTGTATATCGATCGCCCTATGAGGAGTACATACATGGCCCCAGAAAATGAATTTTGTTCGGGGCCACCCCGGTGAGTCAGAGTTGGAAAGTTGCACCTCATTCAGTGGGAGGGCTCCGACCAATGTAAGGCTGAACCTTTGAAAGCTCTGGATTTTACAGGGCAACAAAAGAACGTAACATACATCTGACCTTCCCCGCATACCGGCCGGCAATGGCAGACAAAGAAGAGGTACGTCGACCTTCACTAGGTTGAAAAATCTCCAAGCGCCTTTGAACAAGTCATGTGGAATGCCTATAATTAATACTTCGCCATCTCTATTCACACTTGTCAGGAATCTTCTCATAATCTCTCTGGGGCTACGCGGCTTTGAAACTCTTCACTTTATTAGATCAATACCATGTGCAATGCTTCGCTGATCAGGACAAGCAGGTGGAGGTGGGAAAAGAGGGAGCATGACAATTAGGCCTCAGGCACCTTCACGCAACGGACAACGCCGGCTCACGCATCTCTGAAGCCCTAGCTACAATGCAGAGTGCAACGTATAAACCTGTCCAACGCATACTTTTAGTCATTAAAACCCCATTTTACTGGATGCAGGATGACATAATGAGACATCAACCCCGCATTTGGACTCCAGATAGACGAACTGATGCCCTATCTCTATCTTATCGTTTCCCCTCACTGCTACATACAAAACACAACACCACCACCCTCAACATTCCGATACAAATCACATTGCACACGACAAACACCATGGACCCCGAGATCAAATACATTCTTAGTCTCCAGGCGGTCCGTGAGCGGGCTCACCGTGTGCTCAAACTCGCCGAAGCTAACAATCTCACCCATTTCGATTACCACGAAGACCGCTTGGACGCCACTGTCCAATATGTAACCAACATTATCAAGGTAGGTTACCCCAGAGGCATGCCCAACTCACAGCCTTACGCTGAGACACTCGGATAGCGGGACTACGGTCCGGACAAATACCATCTTATCCCTCCCCACGGTCGATGGCAACACTTCGAGGTCGGTGGTACAGGTCGTGTAGAGGAACTCCGTGCGCGATGGGAAGCCGCTGGGTATGATAAAGTGGAGCAGGCCCGCAGCCTTGTGGATCTGTTCTTTGTGTCCGTTTTGCTCGATGCAGGTGCGGGGGATAAATGGCGTTTTACGGAGCCGGGCAGCAATGCTGCCTTTGGTCGGAGTGAGGGTATTGCCGTTGCAACGCTGCATATGTTCAACGATGGCGAATTTGCTGCCTCCGGTAGTGAACGGAAAGATATCGTTTTGGGTATGGCTCCCTTCCCCCATTTGTCCCTTTATAAAGCTGTCTGCTGAGAGAGGAAAGGCAATTCCTTGAAAGGCTTCTCTGAAGGGACCCTACGACGTGGCTTCCAGATCACGGACGAAAATCCGTTCGTCGGAGTACCCGCAAGAGTAGAGCTCATCAAATCCCTCGGTCGCTCGCTAGTGAACCTGCCAAATATTTTCGGCGACACCGGCCGACCCGGGAACCTGGTCGGTAAGTCAGCCAGCCCTTACTACCCCATTCCTGATAATCCCTCACACATAGCCAAAGATTACCTCATTTCTCGCGCCGACGAGGCCAATCATCTCGACTTCGAAGTATTATGGGAAACCCTGCAGAGCGTCCTCTTACCTATCTGGCCATCATCCCGAACCCAGATAGACGGCCACCCGGTCGGCGACGCATGGCCCCTGAAAGCTCTCGACGACGAGGCCTATAAAGCCGGCACTCAGTCGAAGTGCTCTCATATTCAGCCGTTCCATAAGCTCACGCAATGGCTGGCGTATTCGCTAATGGTTCCGTTCGAACGTCTCCTAAGCGTGGGGTGGAAGAACGCTGAGATCGCCACCGGTTTGCCTGAGTACCGGAATGGAGGACTATTCGTTGACCTGGGCGTTTTGTCCCTCAAAGATGCGAGTCTGCAACGAGGATTAGGGAATTCGGGTGGTAGGCTTCCTGCGTTTGAGGCGACGAGCGATGAGATTGTCGAGTGGCGCGCGCTTACGGTGGCTCTGCTTGATAAGTTGCATGCTGCGCTTCAGGGCACGGAGCTGGGCAAGGAAAAGTTGAGTCTCGCCCAGCTGTTGGAGTCCGGATCATGGAAGGCCGGGAGGGAGTTGGCGGCGGAGAATCGACCGGAGACTAAATCTAGTCCGATACTGATATTGGGTGATGGGACGCTGTTCTAGGGTTCTTGGTACCTGTAGGCTTTGATAGAGTACAATTTACTAGCTGTGTATCTTTGGCACGGTCAGATGGTATATGTTTCTCTGCGCTGGGCATCTTAGATTGAGCTTTGTCTCTTCTACTTCCAACCAGAATCAACTCTGATATCCCACGCTGAATCTTTATCCACAGCCAGCGTCCCACCTTGGACGGGCGCGAGAAGGCCGTGGTAGAATTGTCAGAACTACGGTGGTAAGGGCATCGCCTCGCCCCATCTCCTATCACATTCTCTACACAGCTAGCACAATCCTAGGGGGAAAAGACGTTGCGAACCCCCCACGGGCCCACACTACGATCTTTCACCCTACCAGAGCAGGTCGCAAGGAATACTTAAAATATTTTAGTAAAATGCTCGATCTAGAACAAACCTGATAAACATTAATAAAGATATACCCCCTCTCCTCGCCATTAATCCGATCACCAAGAGCCCTTGAAAGAACCAAGTCTCACCACAACCCAGACACCGCGTAGCCATCCTAGCCAAGTAATGCCAATGAACCACCAGGTACTTCTGCACAACCGCACTCGCCCGCCAAGATCAACATATCCCGTGCCCAGGATCGACTGAAATACCCACTCTCAGCGAATACAAACCATCCGCAAGGCAACTTAGCCGGCTTACCCGTGAAAACACCGTATCAATATGATCCGCTGCTCATATAATGATGGAAGTCGGAAATCGGAAGTCGGAAGTAAGAAAAACGACCAAGGCTAGAACGCATCGACCGGCACCGATGAGGTGATCGTAAAGCACAACAGTCTAAGCAGCAGATCAGATTCGATGGTCGTATGACCGCATGGAAAGCTGCAAACCATGGTTGAAGCTCGGCGATACGAGCATTTCAGGGACCGGGCCGGCCTCGATGCTATCAGTAGCTTGTGTTTTGATGTATAATAGGGATAGTGGATGCATTTGGCTGCTTGCGTGCCTGATGGTAGGTAATGCTTGTAGCTATGTGGCGTATCTACGGAGTGATTGCTTCTTATGGGAGTTTACTTGGGACTGCGGGCAGGGCCCCAAGTGCCAAGTATGGGTCGATGTCTGATGGTAAGGTGCTTCAAGTTGGTTTTGGGCACGCATGATGAATAGGACGGAGGATGCTCATTCTGAATGTTTCTACGAGACGTCCATTCCATAGAAGTATAGCAACTGAGCCGATGGTTGGGGTATACGTGCTGGCCCCAGTGTATTTGATACGAGCATTAGAGGGAGCTACTCCGTACTCAATAGAATAAGAATTTTATACGAGGTATAAAGGAGCATGGAGGACTGTACTCCTAGCGCTTAGTCACAGAGTTGGAGCTGCGTCTCAGCGATGGAAGAATCCCGAAACCTCCCGATTCTGGACGTTATGATCGTCCGGCTCAACGATCCACATTGAAGTGAAACATTTTTTTTTTTTTTTTCAACGCACAAACTGGCATCAGAGTCTTCACAATGACGTTGTAAAGCGGCTGTGACGGATATGGATGTCTGGCTGCAAACCTTTATTGGAATTCTATGAGCAGACCGCTCCATCTACATACTACGTAGGGGAGCCTATAAAGAGAATCTGGAAAGAAGGAACTGACCAATGGGCGGTGCAGGATGAAACAAGGCTTCTGGATTTTTTTTTCGGGATCGGAAAAAGATCTTTTCGGTCGGCATCTCCAATGCCGAGCCTGTTGTCTAAACCGGTTAGGAACGAGCGTGGTAAGTTTGGGATGTGGACCCGATCCAAGCCTTGGGACAGAATTTTAATGTGTGGCCAAGGTCGAAAGAGGCAATCTGCAAATCACCTATGATAATTCACAGAGAATGATATATCTCGTGATATCTTAGTTGGGCTGGCCGTCATGATACTCGTCTCGCACAAGGTGAAAATGAGGGCATCAAGGATATATCATGCTGCATCATCACCTCACTATGCAGCACCAGGCCGGACAAGCCGATCAAGCAGAGGCAAGCGGTGAGAATTTTCGGTTTAGTATTTCCCCGAAGATGACCCGGGATCCATTTCCCTCCCGACCGAATAGCGTGGGATCCTGAGGCCCATGGGGTGGCAACAGGCCGAGTCGGCCCGGGCGAATCTGCGAAAAGGTTATGGAATTAGGGTTGTTTCTGCCGTGCCTCGGGATGCCGAATTGGAGACGGCGTGGGGGTTGAGGTCATCTTCTCCGATGATCTCGGCCGGATTCCGATCCCTCAAACCTGGATCCGAGTTTTGCCTCTTGTTCCTGTTCCTGTTCCTGACTATCCAAGGCGATGAGGTACGGTGATTTGTGAACAAAAACATACTCACTGTGAACCGTAGAAGGAATTCAGGGGGACCTTAGATCTCTATAGGTTTGCAGTGCTTGGCCACACCAATGTCCATGGGATTATCTGATGAGTAATGAACGTTTCCCCGAAGTTTATACAGACTTCCTAAAATGGAAGGCCCCTCGACCCACTGGGGAGTTCTTCGTCTTCCCCCAACCAACGCTAGACAGAGACAGCGGCCCCGTGGAGTAGACAGACTTTTACTGCTCAAGTGATGCGTTTTGTGGGTAGACTTCTTCGCTGGCTACCGCGTGATTTTATGGCGCAGCATTAGTTCAATGACGCAGGGTGCACCAGAATCGTAAGATGGAACCCCCCCGACTGTGACTTACTTAAAAACTCCCTGTTCTCCTCACCCTGGTTCCCTTCTCCTCTCGTTCCTACCCCATTCCATCCCCATCCTCTTCAACCTTCTTCATACCCGCCAACATGGAGAACGAAAAGAAGTACAACGAGAAGGCCCAACCGGGCCTCTCTTCCCACACAGAGGATGCCGCCTCCAGTTCACATCACATCCCCGCCACAAGCAAAAGAGGCTTCGTGGTAGGCGGCAAATACTCCCAGACATTATCAGACAGCTCGTCTCTATCATCCGGTGAACAGCAAATCCAGACGGTCGACTTCGACCTCCCCCTTACCGCCACACAAGCTACCGTCCACGAGGGACAGGAGAAAATCCTCATCGACTTCGTCGAAGGCGACAAGGAGAACCCCTTCAACTGGGACCCCAAGTACAAAGCCTTCATTTCGCTGCTCCTCTGTCTCATGACCCTCTTCATCGGTCTCGCAACAACAGCCTACAGCTCCGGCATCGACCGCATGACAAAAGAGTTCGGTGTCTCCACCATCCTCGGCCAACTCGGCCTCTTCACCTTCAACTTCACATGCGCCCTCGCCCCGCTCTTCCTCGCCCCCTTCTGTGAGCTCGCTGGCCGCCGCGTCATCTACGTTGGCGCCTACGTCTGCTTCGGCCTGATGTTCATCGGCCTCGCCCTCGGCAAGAACATCGCAACCATCATCGTTTGCCGCGCCCTCCTCGGCCTCTTCGGCTGCGTCGGCACCATCCTAGTCGGTGGCACCTTTGGCGACATGTACCGCCCCGAAGAGCGCGCCATCCCCATGGCCTCCTTCTCCTACATTGCCATTCTCGGCACAGTCGGCGCCCCCATCTACGCCGGCTTCATCGACCAAGCCCTCGGCTGGCGCTGGGTCGAGGGAATCCAAGGCCTCGCCAACATCCCCCTAGGCATCGCAATCATCGTCTTCCTCCGTGAAACCCGCGGCAGCGTCGCCCTCGGCAAGCGTGCCGCCCTCCTGCGCTCCAAAACCTCCGACGACCGCTACGTAGCAGCGACCGACCTCGAAGCCCCCAACATCAAAATCATGCTCCACAACTCCTCTGTAAAGGCTATCAAAATGCTCTTCTCCGAGCCCGTCGTCTTCGCCTTCGGCCTCTGGATCTCTTTCGCCTGGTTCCTGGCCTTCCTCTTCCTCTCCGTCATCCCGATTACCTTCCAGGAAAAGAAAGGCTGGGGCGAGGGCATCTCCGGCCTGCCTTACATCTCCCTCTGCCTGGGCACAACCGTCGGGTTCGCGCTCAACTTCCTTCAGATCAGGAAGTACAACTCCATCGTGGCGCAGAATGGCAGCGCGGCGCCAGAAGCGAGACTTTACGGTGCGCTTTTCGGCGCCGTCTGGCTCCCCGTCGGCCTGTTCATCTACAGTTTCACGCAGTACGCGCAGCTGCACTGGATCGCGCCGTTTATTGCGCTTGTGCTGATTACCATCGGTATCTTCTTTATCTTTGAGAGCTGCTACTCGTTTACCTCGGATTGCTATGGGGAATCATCTTCGAGTGCGATTGCGGGCCAGGGTTTCATGCGGAATACGCTGGGCGCTGTGTCGCCGCTTTTTGCGTCGCAGTTTTTCCATAATGTGGGGAGTCAGTATGCGGGGTTGATTCTGGCGCTGGTTGCGACTGCTTTGACGGTTATTCCGTATGTGTTGTTTTGGTTTGGGCCGCAGTTGAGGAAGAGGTCGAAGTTGGCTTCTACTAATACTGGGATGGAGTAATCTTTTGGGTTGTTTTTGTTTTGTTTTCGATGTGGATGACTAATGTAGATATGGTTGTTGATTGTAGATAAATCATTGCATATGACTATGATGTATAATATCATTGGAAGAAAAGTATATACATTCTTCAATTCATGATTGATCTACTTTACTCTATTGGTTATGTGAGAAGTAATTGGCTTGTGTCTGGGATTATGTTTCGATGGCTAGATTTCTTGTATGGAGCCAGGCCAAGGACGAGAAAAGAACCAGTGACCCTTTAGGGTTGCGGTGATGCCGCTGTACTGTACGTAGAAGTAACACTATGTCGAAGCCTGGAGGACGATTATGTACTGTATGTGACAGGCGTGCAACGAAGGACAGGAAAATATAACCAACTATGATCTGTATATATAACCCGGAAGCAAAACGGCATATCCACAAAACCAAATCTATCATATACGAAAG
>MBFL02000426.1:0-28086 GCA_001696595.2 Aspergillus hancockii | reverse complement strand
GCACAACTCTCCCCTCCACACCCCCCCTAAAAACCTGAGGCCTCCCACTCTCAACCGCATCAACCCCACTAGGCACCGGAACCGCCGACGCCGACGTCCCAAACAATCCCCGCGACGCACTCGCCACCCTCCCCACAGGCATAGCACTCGCTGTGGCGGAATTCCGCACCGGAACACCCGAAGAACTCATCCCAGCCACCAGCCCATGGCTACTAAGCGGGATATGGGCCGAGCTCGACTCACAATCGCATTCGGTGACTATTTCTGTGATGTACTCGTACTCGAGTTTTGGCTGTGCTTGGGTTGGCGAGGGCGAGGGGGTTAGGACCCTAGCGTTTGAGGCGCCTGACAGGTCGGTGTCTTCTTGGGGGCTGCCGCCTCGCATTAGGGGAGCGCTGACTCTGTGGGGGCTGTTGGGGAGTTCGGTTGGGAGGGGTAAGATGTTCTTTTTTTGGGAGGAGGGGGGTTTTGGTTAGTTATAGGTTTCATTGTGGTGGGGTTGTTTTGTTGCTTGATGGGTGGGTGAGGAGGTACTAATATACCTTGTATTCTGGTGTTTGGGGGTCGGGGATGGTTGGAGTTGCGATTGTGGTTGATGATGCTACGCTAGCCAGGATGGCTGTGACGAGGAAGAGGGATTGTGCGAGCATTTTGGGTTGATATTGTCTTAGATATCGGGGTATAGAAATTACTGGAGAGGTAGTAGATAAGTATGGAATGTACTCCGTAGGAAATAGATATAGTAATCTCCGATTCCAGTCCAGGCTGATACAAATGGAACCAAGTCATTTTATATACAGGAGGGCAACCCCAGGGCTTTTATCTATTACCCCTAGGGTACATACGCCTAGTATGTACTAAGAAATCCTCCCAGGAACAGGTATGACCATCATCCCTTGTGAACGGCAAAGTGGTGATCTGCGGTATGTGTACCTGGCTACGGTTGTTGTTTGAGGTTGGGAGGTTAGATAATTAGGGCTTGGACACGCGTGGTTCCGCGGGTTTCATCTATTGGGCATACCGATGATGTTTTGGAATGTGGTCTGTCTGTAGTGAATAGTGGGAACTATTTCTTTGGAGGGTGTTGAGGTTTGGGTGATTGATTAATCATTGGTGCTTTTGTTGATCCGAGCTGATGTCGATGTGGTTGGGATTCTTTTTGAAGGGTTATGGTTCTAAGCGGTTTCCGCATGTTCGTTATGAGGTTATCGGGGAGGAGGGGGGGACTTACACAGTTTATAGTATCACTGATAATAATATCAATGATAAGCTTCGTGTGTACATAATAGCTTGTTATCAGGAAGAAGTTGTCTTCGTTTTGTCTGGGATCTTGTGGTTGGGATGAAGAAATGAGCTAAGGTGCATCTATAGTATAGCAAAGCCCTTAAGTTCTAGTTTTCTAGTTGGATGCGTACTCAGGACAACGATTCGAAACTTCCGGAGATTGTAACGAAAGATTAAGGGAAATTTTAACACATTGATCCATGAAATCAATGGAATGTGGTGTAAGTTGATCAAGCATTGATTCGTCAGAATCTGGTACCCTTTTTCCGAGTGGTTGCAGAGGTATCTTGATTCATTCTAACAGGGTAATGGTATGCTGCAAGTTAACACCACAAAAGCAGTATATAAGTATCAACAAAAAATCATTAAAAGTCAATCAATCATAGGCATTCTCGTTATCCCATCCCAGTTGACAGCCACCAGGGCTCTTTGTCGTAATGCATTGCGGATCAAAATTTCTCGCTGGTCGTACATCGAGTGGTCGTCACCAATAACCAGGCGATCATCTTTACTACCAATGTAAGTGCGTGAACGACCATGTCCAGGCTCCAGAAAAGTATCTGTAAACATCCCCGCGTGAAGCCTGGGAGCTTTTGTCCCTCTCGCGACGAACCGTATCCATACCGCCCATACTTTTCGAGATCGAACTCCTCGACCACGATCTTCTTATTCTTTGGCTTGGCTGGCTTTTGTGAGCGCCAGAACCGGAACCATTTTCTCTGGGTAGAGGTGGTTTCAGATTGGGATTTCGCCAATTTAATCTTCGACATGAGCTGAGCGCCTTCTTTGGCGTCTCCCTGCTCGGCGAGTCTGGTCACAGTGTGGTTCTTGAAGCTGCCATCGAAAGACGATGGCTTAAAGAATGCTTCCTTGTTTGAATTATAGAGCTCCATATCTGCTAACGCGGCGTTTGTAGAGTTATCCGATACTGCAACGGCCAGCATCGCAGTGACAAGGGAGTCGATTGCATATAATGAAGGAACAGTGGTAATGATAGCAGCTGCAGAGATGGAGAGAGTCAATGTCCCCAAATCTAGAGACGCTAGAGGTTCGTCAAAGTCAGTCAATGGAAGGGTAGACGTCCGAGGCGTGGCCGCCATGTTAGCGCTTTCTACGGCATTAGCCGACAAAGGAGTTGTCACAAGTATAGTCGGCGGCTGTGTAGAATTTGAATCCCTCGAAGGCGTCGAGACAGAAACATGAAGAAGACCAGAGTACTTCGACCTAACCGGAGAAAGTGGGATTCCAACTGCACCAACAAGTGCCGGGGGTGGGAGCTTGGCGAGCGAAGGATGATGTAGCTCGTACAGCTTTTTGGAGTGATCCCAAGTAAGCCTGCAGGCTTCTTGAGCAGCTGCTCGTTTTAGAGCCTTTCCTTCCGCTTCTGCAGCTTCTGTAGGGTTTAGACGGTGCTTTCTGGCTAATTCTTCCGCTTCATCAATGGCCAGCATTGCAGCTAGACGGGAGAAGAGGATGGATATGAGTCCGTCATTTGGAGGTTCTCGACGGCGTTGGTCTTCGAGCTTTAGCATCATGATTGGGATACTGCTGTTCGGTTTCGATGGATTGGTCCGAGTAACAGACAGTTCATTGGTAGAATATGTTTGCAATTTATAAAATGGCGCTTGGGGGTCGCCAAATGTGTATGTTTCCGCATCCATCCTGGTTAAAGTCAGTGACTTTGGGATCAAATAAGAATGAAGAAAGATATGGTATCCTTACCGTGCTACCCGTAAATTGAAGCTTCCTGCGAGATCTCGTGGCCGCTGACCATTGGCCGCTTCCCAAAGCCCCTTGAGCTCTGCAATGGACGAATATTGTGTCTCAAGTGGATCGAGGATACCCGTTGGAAAGTTCATCACACTTGCCGGGACAGTTTTGGGTCCAAGAGCACGGTCAATCTCTGGAGTTGGTGTGAAGGAAAGCTCTGTAGGCCTGTGTGTCCGAGTGTTGCTTGATACCTGGGGGTAGTATTCTTGCTGGTTGAGAGGTATGTGTGGATTGTACCGAGGGAAGATTGATCTCATAGGCACCACAGGCGAGTCGGATCTTTCGGGAGCTGTCTGAGCCAAGTGTGCAGCTACATGGTCATGGCTGCTCCCAGCTAGGGGTGATTGGTTGGCTTTATGCGTGGGCGAATTCCATCGGTCTGTTTTATCCTTCATTGGTCTATGCTTGGACGGCGTTTCAGGCGATCTTTGCTCATGCACTGTGTCTGGAATAGATACAGGCGTTGACCTAGAATGTTGTGCTTTCCTAGGCCGCTTTATGCTCTTCGTATCATCAGCGATTTGAAGGAGCAGTGCCTCTGTCCTAGTGTCCTTCCCGTTGAGATCTTCCAGCGGGATTGAGCCTATTGGCTGTGTGCCTAAGACTCTTTTGTTCTCTGCTCGGAAGGGGTTCTTGGATGCCTTCGTCGCCGAAGGTGATGGAAAGAGCTGAAACTGACTCATTCTATAGGTCTGCAGATGATCTTCAAGATTAACGATATGAAATGACAATGGGCGACGAAGCACAATGTGTAAAGGGGTGTCAATTGTGATCTGCAACGCCGCTACTTTCAATGCAAGCGTCCACCGGATATTAAGAGATGGAAACAACCAGTCGCGAGCCAAGCACTCGAATCATATCAGATCACTGTAAAATAAGGCCTGGCAATAAGGGCAGGGTCCTAAGAGAAAACCATGAAGACATGGATCGAATGCCATTTTCATCGATGGGATCCGGTTTGACATATACCCCTCACCTCGTAGAGTAGGGTCCTGACTGCAGGATCTCTCCAAAGGCTAGTTGGGTCCAGCGTCAAGGATCTCAACGATGAGAGGTTCGCACTAGTGTGAATAACGGTGAGCTGTGCTGCATGACTGCCGAATTGTCATGGTCGGCGCTTAAAGTTGACCTCCTAGGTCCACTGATAGGTTGAGACAAACACAGGCGTGACATCAGTCGCGGCGCTTCGAAGACAAATCTTGAAATATGATTTGTAGTAATTTTGACGCTGAGACAACGAAAACAACTAATGCTATGTTGTATTTAGTGACTCAAATTTCTGCAGAAGTCGAGCATCGGATACGGTGAGAATCGCCAAGTGCTGGTTGGTCCCTGTCAAGAACGTGCTCCATGAATGGCTTTTCCTCTAAACTTTATCGCTTGCGAGAAACAAATAGGGGCAAATTGTTTCTTGTTGATTGTGATGAGGAGGCTGTGTCGCTTTGGGAGTTGGAGACAAAATGCGGTTAAAGTTGTGATGAATGTGACAAAAAGGTAACTCTTGCCATTTAGGAAGAAGATATGCATACTACGAATTAGTAGAGCCCCTATCATCGAGCTTCCCCTCTGAATACATTCGGTCCCATCTCTCTATGTCTGTTTATCGTCCATATACTCATGTCCAATTGGTCAATGTCCTTTCTTAATCATCATAAAAGAGCTGGGTATCTACTCATCAAGTATCTGGAAACCTTACTTATTGTACATCATAATTCTCATCAATAAAGGTACCGGAGTCGTCCTGGTCTAGAAGGATATTCCTTAACTATCCCTCTAGAAATATTCTCAGCAAGAACCCAGACCATGTAATTAGACATGAGTCAGGACACGCTGTGTCCCATTCGCGAATAACAACTTCTCATAGACAAAATGAAACCACAAAAAATATTCTGCCACCGAGGCGGCATTCTTAGTCGGATTACATATAAAATTTTGCAGCTTAATCTCCAGCTGGGGTGACCGTGCGGCCTGGAATCTGTGGCAGCCAGCAAACGTAGACTGATCAGAGCCGTACCCATAGGGGACGTAACTGGGCTCCTTGCTCAAAGGAGTTGATATATGTTTATCTATTAACTTGAAAGAGCCAAGCAAGCGGCTACCAAGAGGTAGCAGTCTTGTGTTAGGGATATCGGCCTGATCCCAGATGGTTATAGCAGCCGGATCGCCTTGGAAGTCTAACAAATTATATAAGTCTCCGTTTCCCTCTAACGATACAAAGGAGCTGTGAAGGGAATCATGCTCACTTGAATACTGGACCGAGAGCAATCTCCATCCGCCAGACCTAAGAATAAATTCCTCGCAAGTAAAGACAACTCCACCAAAGAATCCGGTGGTAAACAACGCTAATACTTCCTCGTCACTGCGATTTATGATGCTTGATTCTGGAAGAGCTTGTGTTACACAGTCTGTAGTAACAACATGATGGCGAGGATTGACAAAGTTGAAGGATGAAGATCGCAAGTACTCAGCGCCGACTGTATTGGTGTGGCGAGATTGACGGAGTGATTGAAAAAAAGGACCCTGAGTTAGGGTACGAAACCAATTGACTGACATAGCATGAAACTAGCAAATGAACAGGCTCAACTGTGTTAAAATCTTTGAGGGATATAGGGAGCTGTCAAAATTGTTCATTGATGCAGGTACGAGCAATTGCGATGACTCAAATTTATAGTGTTGGAGCTAGTGCTTACCTCGCTTCAATTCAGTAGCTAGGCTTGTATGGGGGCCTATGCTAGATTGATTACAAAAATCAGTTTGATGTGAATTTGTACGTTTATTTGTTAGAGAAGTTCTCTGATCGGATCCAAATCTCGAATTATACATATGTGTAGAGGGTTACGGAGCCTATGCTCATGCCACTACTCTAAAGAAGTTATGTCTTCTCGGCCAATACTGAGTGTCTTCCGGTATATCACGATACAAGAGTCTTAGATTGCCAGTATGATCCCACACAGAGAGATGGCGGACAAAAATGAGCAAAGGTGGCTTTGCAACTCCAGAAATCGCGACGCATTTTCATAATGCCATACCATACTGAATTCTGGCTCTCTGGGGAAATGCCCGTTCGAGCGACCATCAGAGTGAATGTAAGTCTGCGCAGAGAAATCGTGCGGTTCCCATGGTGGCTGCCCGGGCTAAGCTCTAAAGAAGCTAAGGTTATAAGCGCAATGCTTAGATTCTGCTAGAGTGAGATCGATGATTCAGAGCAGCCAAAGTAGGTTATTTGTCAACGGCACTTGTATATATGCATGCCCGAGAACCTTCAGCCGTATGCACAAGATGTTTAAAAATAATATACAATTAGTTGTCACTGGGACGATCATGCTCCATAGCTTCGTCATGAACTGAATAAGTAAGCGCCTCGGCCATCGCAATGGCTCCTTCCATATTCCCTTTGTTGTACAAGAATAAGCCCTGCAGGGCAGCTGCACTTGTAGCCTTCGGTTGATCCGGTTCCTGACCATTTTCATTTTCGACTAATCCAAGCTCGTGTAGTCGATCAAGGAATATCCGTCGATACTTTCCTTCTGTATCTAATTCACTGTAGAATCGATCCCAGAGACATGCAACTTGATAGCGAGTGACCTCACCCAAACGAACGGTCATGTCCACTCGGCCAGGCCGAACCAAAGCCGGATCAAGCCTCTCAACGTGATTTGTGGTGAGGAAGATGACACGTTCTTCAGCACTGGCAACTCCATCCATGGCATTCAGCAAACCGGAGAACGTAACATTGGCACCGCGATATCCATCGGCATTAGTCTGAGTCCGTCGGTTGGAAAAGGCTGCATCTACATCTTCCAGCAGAACGAGAGTTCGGTTCGGGACAATAGTGAGGAGATGATTCAATCGATCATCGGTCAGTCCTCGCTCACTAAGGTTGAGAATGGCGATATCGTAATCTAGTTCGCCTGCCAAAGCCTGGATAAATGAACTTTTTCCGGTGCCTGGCGGCCCGTAGAGAAGATAGCCCCGTCGGTATGGGATTCCGCGATCATGATACCATTTTCCACTTGAAAGGAAGTCTTTAACATCGTCCACAATCCGCTCCTTGACACCCTCGTCGAGGACGACGGACTCCAAAGGACGCTTCCGCCGCGGTTGTCCAAATAATTTCCATTCAGCACCCCAGCTGTTGTAGATTGACGTTTTGCCTTCATGTGACCTGGCTGCGTATGCGTGAGCCTCTTTGAAGAGTTCTTCAAAAATATGACGATGTGAATAGAGAGTAGTGAGGGTGATTGTCTCCCATGGCCGACCAGTCTGAAGGTCCAGCGATTTAGACTCCCGCATTCTATTTACGAATATAAATGCATTCTTGTATCGCAACACATGCCTTCCGGGGCCAGGTACCAATGCAAAATGTGTATGTATCGCTCCGTTTGAATGTTCGACTTTCTGCGTTTGGATTGAGAGATGACGCATTCCGGGTGTCAATCTCTGGAGTAAAGATTCCATAAAGCCAGACCTGCTGGCTGCTGCACGAGCCGAATTGAGCTGCGACTGCTGATATAATGTCATCCAGTGAAGAAACCAAGGATATGAATCGTCTTTAACGCTGATTTCGACATCCACGAGCATGCGCCTTCGGAGAAGGGCGGCGCCATGTCGAACGCCTTTCTGGGCGAAACTCAACCCAGCTCCCAGACCGGCGAGACCGAAACCCTATTGCCATCAAAAACCATTAGACTTGTTGTCCGTTCATTGCGCATCTCATTGGGCCCCAAATAAACTTACTGCTGTGAAGAAAGGATTGCTAGTTAGATGAGCGAAAAGCCCGCCGTCTGTGGGCTGCACAGCCGCCTGGATAGCATCTTTCCTTTGCTGCGCAATTATATCGCCAGGCGAAGGCAGCCCCGAATCACTTGTTGGTCCATTCGGGTCCATCAGGTACCAACTGAGGGTTAATTAATTACGATATTTGGCAATCAGTCGAACAACTTCCTTCGGGAAAGCAAGCCATTGTTCCGAGTGCTATCGGAGGTACGGAGCTATAACGGGCCGGCTGTCTATTATCCATATTAGGCAAAGTCTCGGCTCCAAAACATACCTCATGCCGGAGATATCGGGCTTAATGGAAACGTCAGCTTAGCGTTCAGGGCTTCTTTAAATCTTAGCAACCAGTAAAAATTTGAGACCTAGCCGCGTTAGCTCAAGTGCCTAGATGACGATAACTAGGTAACTGCCTGTGCTGGCCTAAAGATTGTGCGCTGACAAGTTCAATCGAACGCTAAAGGAATCCAGATTAATACGCTGGTTGCAGATCGCCACCGGTGTCGCTGGGACAGCTGACCTTATTTGTTTTATCTTTATAAGAGAGGCATGAGTCCCTGTCCATACCGGCATGCGATCCTTTTTCCGTCGTCTGTTTGGTTTTCATCAACATCCTACACCTCACAGCTCACCTGACAGACGCAACATGAGCTCATCCACTGCAGCGGTTCTCTACGCCCTCACGCTTTCGGTGCCTCCGGTTTCACCTGGCCCGGAAGATGCGAAAGAGAAGAAGCACCATGCTCAAGGAGGTTTTACGAATCCCTGGGAGTAAGTACTGTAGCATTATACCCATGTAAACTTTCCTATTCTAACTGATTTTAGCTCATGGAAGACGCCAAACATTCAGCAGTTCCTCTTGTAAGTAATATAGCAATGTGGCTCTTGTAGTCTATATTTGACCTAATATATACCTTCCTTCTCCAAACAAAAGTCGCCAATTGAGTGGTAAAGGAAATCGCCCCAGCACCACGCCTCCAACTGTGCCAGTCCGGAAACCAGAGTTTCTGCCCAATCGGGAAACTCCTAATTTGCGTGCGACTTGGCTTGGTCATGCCTGTTACTATGTCGAGTATCCCGGCGGTCTGCGAGTACTGTATGACCCCGTTTTCGAGGACCGTTGCTCTCCATTCTCTTGGCTAGGCCCTAAGCGTTACACGAAAATGCCTTGCCAGATCGAGGATATACCTATCATTGACATGGTGGTAATCTCTCACAATCATTATGATCATTTGTCTTTGCCAACTGTCAAAGAAATCCACAAGCGGCATCCGAATTGCCATTTCTTCGTTCCTCTGGGCAATCAAGCATGGTTTAAAAGCTCCGGAATCGATCAGGTGACTGAACTAGACTGGTGGGAGGACCGTGACTTTGCCCTCTCACCGTCGCAGCCGTCTGGGACACAGGTGCAGGAATCTACTAGGGAAGCAGCTTCTAGTCCAGCTGACATAAAAGCGCGAATTGGGTGCTTACCCTGTCAACATACCAGCAACAGAGGCGTATTTGATCGAGCAAAGACACTGTGGGCTTCGTGGTATGTTGAATCTGGAGGGCGCAAGGTTTATTTTGCTGGGTATGTCTAGGACTCACTTGTTGCGATCCCTTTTTTTTTTTTTTTTGGTCGATTGACTCACAGTTCCATCACAGAGACACCGGCTACAGAAGTGTGCCAGAGCTCCCTGAGGGCGCTGATGACCATGCAGCGGAATACAATTTCCCGGCATGCCCTGCCTTCAAGCAGGTGGGCGAGTTTCGTGGACCGTTTGACCTGGGATTGATTCCAATCGGAGCTTATAATCCTCGTTTTTTTATGAGCCCTATGCATGCCGATCCTCACGATGCAGTCCAGATTTTCCAGGACACCAAGTGTAAAAAGGCCCTCGGTATGCACTGGGGCACCTGGGTGTTAACGGAGGAAGATGTTCTTGAACCGCCTAAAAAGTTGAGATACGCGCTGAGGAAGCACGAGATTCCTGAAGACGGTGTTTTTGATGTTTGTGATATTGGTGAAAGTAGAGAGTTTTGAAGTAAGGCGTTCTGGATGGAGTCAGTTGGACAATGTACATAATTAATATTTAGAAATTTTCCAAGTATGTAATTAATATTCAGCTTGATTTTCTATATTATACATCACTATGCTAAATATTTTAATAGATGTGACACATGCCGATGGAATATAAGCGCTGGCACAATGAGTTCTAATTATGGAGTGCTGTAAGTGAATCGGCGCGGGGCTCCAGAAGAACAATGGCACATATACTACTATATAATTGAGTGCATACAAGCGGTAAAATAAAACAATTCCCTGATTTTAATTATTCTACAATCCTCTCTGTTATGTATCAGTGCACTTAATTTATCACATCTGCTGATAACCATGCGGCGCTGCTCGATTTACAACATACACAACAAGGATCTCCTGGGATATTGACCAATCCAAACCTTGTACAAGACACAAACAACCAGCATAAGAAGCAAAAATACCAAAAATAAAGATAGGAGCCCTAACGTTGAACGATTGTGCTAGGTCACTTACATCTCGCAAACGCGTTGCGCTGCGCAACCCACAACAAACACAGGTATGAAATCCAGCGCTTCCATCATACTCACATTCGTTAATAGCTATCTTCTAAAGTGCCAATGTTTAAGGATTCTTGGTCTGTGATCTAAGTTTTACGACGATACTTGTCAGTATGTCAAGCTATCTCGACTTGACCCCGAGCACTCCTAGCTCCATCTCTTTATGGCACAAAACAGACCCATACGAAAGGCGCCGTTACTATAGCGAGGAAGATGGTTACACCACAGACGACGAAGACGAGGTTCTTTATGACTTAGACGAAGTAGCCATGGCTCAACTACCGCTCCATCTTCAGGACAACATGCGCGCCATACATTTAGAGTGCACGCGACGATTGCAGAAAGAGAGCAATAGCACTACGTTCCGCAAGAAACCCTACCATGTGAGCTTACCGGCATTCTGGTACAGGAATACGATGGCTAGGGCGGCAGTGAAACAGGACATGGCGGACTCTGGCTATGGAGGATTGCCAGACCTGAATCCGGAACAAGTTGATTGGAATTCGTGCAAGAGGAGTCATGTGATGTGCGAGGAAATACACGCGCAGTGCGACAAAATTACGACGGTCGATTATTATTCTTACAGATCAAGTACCTTCTTCGGTACAGGTAACGATCTCTTCTGGGAGCACTCAACTTCAACTGAAGGGGAAATCGGATCTGGATCTGCATATGACAAACGGTCAAGCACCAAGTATCTGTCGGAATCAACGCGTGCAGAATCCCATACGAATGAAGGCAACGGTGTGTTCCACGACGAGCGGAAGGTTCGATCGCGGATCCAACAGAGAAGCCCGTCGATGATAACTGTCATGCGTGGCCGCGTACGAAAGAGCATCCAGAGAATAAGCAGGGTCTTTAGAAAATAGCCGGAGTTTCAAGAGCAAGCCGAGATACACCAAACCCTTGTGTTGAGTCAAATATGTACCAACAGGTATGGCGATGGGCACTCAACAGATGACAGACACTTGCCACGGGATGACTGGATGTATCTCTCGGAAGCAAATATGCAGGTCATGTAGATAAGCCATAAGAAAAATCAATCATGTCAGGTTGCTGGCAACGTCTACTATCGTTAAAAGATACTACTACCATGTTGTAAGGAAGATGGAATTTGATTTGATAGTAGTGGATTAGATCAGGAGAAAGGTGGGCTAGGCCCAAAATAGATTAGTGGGGTGAGCTTCCAGTCCGCAATCCCACTTCGAGGTTCGCTGGAAATTTGATGGTGAAGGCGGGCACAGCACTCCGGATCCTCCTAGCGAACGCGCCCCTCATTTGTTGTATTCTTCATCTGTTTTTGAAGAACACTTCAAGTAACCTCTAGGAATCCCCAACTCTATCTTTTTCACTTTCCGCAGCAAGATATACGCACCGCCAAAATGCAGGCACCGGTGGTGGTAATGAGTATGTTGTCAATCGAACTCCCCCTTGGCTTTGAGCTTATATGGCTGATAATCATAGACACCAACTCTGGTGAGCGCCAGGTCGGTCGCAAGGCACAACTTTCGAATATCACCGCTGCAAAGACGTATGTGACAATCCTCCTTTTTGACCGCTTCGGGGCTCTAATATGAGAATACTCGTAGTGTTGCGGATATCATCCGGTCATGTCTTGGACCTAAGGCCATGTTGAAGATGCTTCTTGATCCTATGGGTGGTATTGTCCTGACCAACGATGGACACGCTATTCTGAGAGAAATCGAGGTTTCGCACCCTGCAGCAAAGAGCATGATTGAGCTCAGTCGTACTCAGGATGAGGAGGTCGGAGACGGTACCACGACCGTTATTATTCTAGGTATCATCTTTAAAGCCCCCCTCTTTCCCCCTCCCTTCAATATGCTCATTGAAAATGGCATACTAACATATGGTAGCCGGTGAGATGCTCGCCCAGGCCCTCCCTCAACTCGAACGCAACATCCACCCCGTCGTCATCATCTCGGCTTTCAAGCGTGCTTTAGCGGACGCCCTCGCCATTGTGGAAGAGGTCTCGATCCCTGTGGATATCGACGATGATAAAGCAATGTACACCCTTATCCAGTCGTCTATCGGGACGAAGTTTGTTTCCAGATGGTCCGAGCTCATGTGCAGCCTAGCCCTGAAGGCTGTGCGGACGGTTTCCTTCGACGCTGGTGGAGGAAAGAGAGAGGTTGACATTAAGCGCTATGCTCGTATCGAGAAGATCCCTGGTGGCCAGATTGAGGACAGTGAGGTTATCGATGGTGTGATGGTGAACAAGGATATTACCCACCCTAAGATGCGGAGGAGAATCGAGAACCCCCGAGTCGTCTTGCTTGACTGTCCTTTGGAATATAAGAAGGGTGAATCTCAGACAAACATTGAGATCACAAAAGAGGATGACTGGAACCGTATCCTGGAAATTGAGGAGGAACAAGTTAAGCGCATGTGTGATGCCGTCTTGGCCGTCAAGCCCGATATTGTCATCACTGAAAAGGGTGTCTCGGGTAAGGATCCTCTATCTAGGTTTTGAGGGTTAGTTGGTTTCTAACTCATTCTCTAGACCTCGCACAACACTTCTTGATGAAGGCCAACATCACAGCTCTCCGCCGAGTGAGGAAGACGGATAACAACCGTATCGCTCGTGCCACTGGCGCGACTATCGTGAACCGTGTTGAGGATCTTCAGGAGTCTGATGTAGGAACCTCTTGCGGACTGTTCGAAATTGAGAAGATCGGCGATGAGTATTTCACTTTCCTCAGGAAGTGCAAGAACCCTAAGGCTTGTACGATCCTTCTTCGCGGCCCGTCGAAGGACATTATCAACGAAGTTGAGCGCAACCTTCAGGATGCCATGGCTGTTGCCCGGAACGTCATCTTCCACCCACGACTTTCCCCTGGCGGCGGTGCTATCGAGATGGCAGTTTCCGTTCGGTTGAGCCAGCTGGCCAAGTCTATCGAGGGCGTCCAACAATGGCCCTACAAGGCCGTTGCTGATGCCATGGAGGTCATTCCCCGGACATTGGCACAAAACGCGGGAGCCAGCCCTATCCGTGTCTTGACTCGCATGAGGGCTAAGCATGCCGAAGGCCAGACTACATGGGGTCTTGATGGTGACTCGGGCGCCCTGGTTGATATGAAAGAGTATGGCGTTTGGGAACCTGAAGCAGTGAAGCTTCAGAGTATCAAGACTGCTGTCGAGGTAAGCATTGTCCATTTTTGCCCCGGTACCGGCATAGTTGCTAACCTACTTAGTCCGCATGCCTACTTCTCCGTGTCGATGATATTTGCAGCGGTAAATCCGCACAGCAGGTCGGAGGCAATGTTGGTGGGGATGAGTAAGGGTAGAAACTGGACTAAAAACGCGTACATAATGCTGCACGATTACCTCTTGATTTTGTACGAATATCCTAGACTAAAAATTACACGGGTATCTTCATATCGTACACTTCAAAGTGACTGCAGGCTAGCAATAATCTGATCAGAACTTTATTGAAACCGTAGCTTCAATCTTCGTGAATTATGAGACCTGGTGTCTCCTGTTGCTCAGCCGGCAAGTTTTGTTCCTTGTCTTTATTTCCGTCAAGACCGCTGAGCGCTCCTTTTGTAGGCTTATCAACCGCCATACTGTCAGATCCCTTACCCTTATTCTTTTTATTCTTCGTTGCGTTCCTCTTTTCCCTCCTTTTCCGGTTCTTTTCCGTCTTTTCTTCGTCCTTTCGCCGGGCCTGCTCTCTTTGATTTTCCCATTCTCTATCCTCCTTTTCCTTACTGACCTCGTTTTCCATCATGCGCAAGCGCTCATATTCCCTCCTGCGACTGGCTTTATAGACATGGAATTCCCCAGACCCCGCACCAGCAGAAGATCCTTGAACATTGGCCACGATTTCCGGTGGAGGTGGCAACGATGCCGATGTTCGTTGTTTAGAAGGGTCAGGGAGCCTAATGTCCTTCGTCGGATCTCGAAAGAGCGTTTGGATCTGTGATGCTTGTTCAGATTGCGCCGTGACAGCGCGTCGCTTGATGGGACGCTTGCTACGCGGGTCTGCGCTCGTAGGGATCGATTCGGGGCCTGGTTCTGACATTTCCAAAGGTTCTTGCGGCCTTATGCAGGTTTGTAGGAAGGCGATCTGCGGTTATTCATGCAGAGAGCGTCGAGGTTGGTTTTGCGCGACAATTGATGGGATGCTGTTGTCGATCTTATTTTGATTTTGCACGAGGTAAGTTGGGAGGAATTCTCTCTTCGCGCGAATTTTTATGACGTCTGTTTCTTGCTGAGACGCGGACCAATCATGAGCAAATTGAGTGTTTGGATACTCTCGTCGGAGAAAGTCCCAATGATTTTCCTTCTTGGCAGAATCTCGGATAAACTTACTGGATTAATCTAGAGCGTTGAAGATCCTGCGGTTTACTATGGATTATCTTATTTGGCTTATCTTATCAATTGCTTTTAGTTCCACATTGGTTGGAAAGTATGCCTCAAAAGGTGATTTCTACATGTAAATTTCTGGATTACATGTAGAGATGAGAGCACCTCATTTTAGCAGTTTTACGATCATTATCATTGCTGCGTTAAGGGAAAAAGCAGAGCAAATAAAGCAAGTCATACGGTAGCCTTTGAGGTAATATTACACATGTGACACAGCAATCTTAGTTTATTTGTCTAGAATCTATATATTACTGTTTATTCACTCATGTCTCACCGATTTACTACAAATTACCCATCCTTTTTACACATGCGCCTATTTAATCCCTGAGCTAGTCATTATCCAGCCCCTCTGATGTACTATTATTACGACTAGATCTATCTGATAACGTTGCCATCTCCGCGCAAACCCCGCCTCTTATCGCGTAATGGACTCGGGATCCGAGTTTACTGGTGAAGCGACCAGAGCTGGAAAAGTTGGTAACATCATAAATACTATGAGCATGGTATGACTTTCTAACCAACGACTTATATACGATTTGCAGTTCGACATTGATGATATATGTTGCTTGAAGTCCAATCCTGCTCTGGTGGGAAATGTCTGCGTAAGTGAGAGGCGTGAATCTACGTCGGCTTATTTTGTCTAACTTCTTGGTATATAGAAAACACATCACGACGTATATCTTTCCACTCATACCCCAGACCGTTGGAACTATCACTGAATTTGCTGTTCGGTCACAGATCGATAACGATGATTCTCTGGAAGAACTACTAATTCTCTCCCATACATCCGTGCCCCAGCAGGACTTAGTGGGATTCTTGAGAACAGGTGTAGTATGTAATCTTTGTTCAATGGTTGCCTCCTTTTTGCTAAGAAGTTGGTGTTTACTTTTAGCCGCCGAAAGAGTATGTTTTCGTTAGCTTCACAAGTCCCTCTCAAGGAAACTCGCTCATACATGAGAGGGACCTCGATCTAGTCGACCGCCCGCTAATCCTCGGTGAAACCGTCAAGCGCCACCCAGACGATACGATTAGTGGTACGGTCATCAGTACCTCTGCAAAATGTAGCTTAGAGCCTATCGCTTATCGAACGCGAGACCCGGAAACTGGAGAAAACGGCCCTCTCAAGTTTACAGACAAGGCCGTCAAACGAGGCAAATCCCCTGCAGTTGAGGACAATGGATCGGGTCCTTTGCTACTGTATGAAGTTCCCATATCAGAACTCAAAGGCTACGAGGAATTCTCCGAAGGAGACTATATCATCTATCGGCAAAATTTGGGAAGAATTAATGAAATCGAGCGTGATAACATCCTTCTTCTTCCGAATCAAAAAATCGTATCTCCTATCGATCCTGGTGCTCTAGAAGCCCCACTTCCATTCAACCATGACAGCCTTGTGGCAATGCCGAGTAACACAGATGCTATGCAATCTTATCCCTTAGCTGATGGCGGCACAATTTGGTCCGTGGAGTCGGAATTCATGTTCCCTGGTCAGTTTTGTTTCACGTCCAGGAATAATCTGAGCTTCGGAGAATGGTCCTCTAGGGTAGACGCAGACTCAGAGCCAGAGGGCTATGTTATAGCTACCCCAGCCTTGGATGTTCATATCGACTGGCTCTGCCCAAATGTCTTTGCCGTGGGCACGGCGTATAGTCGGACAAGCACCGACGTTATAAGAGCATCCACGCTGCGTGGAAATGCAGTGAAATGTGACTTTAGGCAGGCACCCCAGGGAAATTCAGATATCAAGCCTGTTCAGTCAGATACCTGGCTAGGGATTGGGGATAGGGTACGCTTCCGGGACCCAATAGCTGCAGCTGCTAAGTATCCCGCCTATCAAAATATCCCAACTAACCAGTCTTTCGGCTGCGATATGAATATCCTCCGCATTACTTCTACCAAAACGGAGGTGACTGTTCAATGGCAAGATAGCACTATCACCACTGAAGCGGCTACTACCCTGCATCGATTCTCTGGCGCTGAAGAAGAAGTCTGGCCCGGGGGGTTAGTTACTCTGAAAGACGGAATAGAGACTGTTCGCGAGCCCTGCAGTCATACTACGGGGCCTCTCGGGCGTCATATGAAGGAGACCATTTGTGTTAAGAATGTCGGGGTGGTTCAAAGTGTGGATAGCCGGGAAAGAATAACGTCTGTTCGCTGGTATGAGAACCCAGATATCAAGCTGACGCATCCGGGGAACATTTTAATACCTGGATCTTCTTTGGGGAAACTTGGCGATACCGCCACAGATGTCTCCATATATGAACTGAGCTCGTATCCTAGTATGCAAAGGGCACCAGGCGACGTGGTACTCCTGGTCCCAGAAAAAGTCCACCAGTCATTAATACCGTTAACTGACAGTGAGCCGACTGGGGCTGCCGGACCTTGTCAACTAAGCTTCCTATCGCCGATGTCTTTTTTTGAGACCTTTGTTTACTTGGAATCCATGAAAACAGCAATGGTAAACTCGGAATGGTTCAAACAAACGACCGAGATTGACACGTCGCCTGTACCTTCCAGATATAGCGTACACCACGACGTATTTAATGTCAAGTCAGGGATGAACTTTGTTGGCAAGATTGTTTCGATGGATACTAATGGCATTACCACTGTACGGCTTGCAGGAACCGACAATTGCCGTGATGTTAGTGTCCCCTGGGAGAGAATCATGATGGTAATTGATCAGGAAGATACAATGCCACTTGTGCCAATCCCGCCATTTGATGTGTTGAATTTTACAGGCCCCAATCCTTTCGATCAATCAAGGAACTTCTCAGTCGCTGAAACAATTGAATATGAGGGTGGTGAACGCCTCGATGATGATAGTGGTGATGAGGGTTGGACAACTGAATACGAATCCGAGATTGATGATGAGGATATTGAAAACATTATTGAGGACGATATTGTTGACAGTGATGGGTTCACGGCACAGGCGGTGTCAGCAATTAGGACCCCCGAAAAGCTCGTTTCTTACCACCGAGAACAACCTGGTACCATTGAAGCCCAGTCTCGGGTCTCACAGGAACAAGGTAGCCTACTCATTCTCTCATCACCCTTGCCATCGTCATGCCCGCCAGGCTTCTCTTTGTTGGAGGGACCACCCCCATCCGACCACCATTTCCTTTCTAAAGTTCTATTAGGAGCTGGTGGCTTGTGTACCAAGCGTATTCAAAAAGAATTCGAGATACTTCGGTCTTCCTTGCCCCCTGAAATCTTCGTGCGGACATGGGAGTCTAGAATGGACCTATTGCGAGTTTTAATACTGGGACCTCAAGGAACGCCATATGAGCGTGCACCGTTTGTAATTGACTTTCGCTTCCCAGACGATTATCCTACCCGGCCGCCAGCGGCATTTTTCCATTCATGGACCAACAGGAATGAGATGATCAACCCAAACTTGGAAGAAAATGGGAATATCTGCCTTAGTCTCCTGGGAACCTGGCCTGGGAAGAATCCTACGGAGAGCTGGTCTCCCAACAGCTCGACGGTCTTGCAAGTCATAGTTTCAATCATGGGCCTTGTGCTGGTGAAAACGCCATTCTATAGTACGTAACTTTTCACATTTGGGGACTCGCACGAGTACTTACCCGATAATAGATGAGGCTGGCTACGAAGCACTTGCTGCTGGAGACCATAAAAACGTCGAGTCGACTCAGTACACGGAAAAAACCTTTCTGCTGACGAGGAAATTTATTCAACATGCCCTTGAAAACCCTATCGCTGGCTTGGAAGACGTTCTCGCCTGGCACTATCTCGCAGATCCCAGGCAGGAAGAGAATACCTGTAACCGCCCACGACTACTGCGTCGAGCTATTGACGAAGCTCTTTATATGATTGAGCATCACAACCGCACGTCAGCAGGCAAAAAACTCAGTGAGGAGCATGCAGCATCGGCATTTGTTTCCCGTCTTAGTCTTGGGGCGGTTGTGATGTTACGCAAGCATGTTACTGCTTTGGAGCAAATTGAGTCGGCTGCAAATGCTCGAGGCAATATTTAAGCCACTTATGAAGCCGCACACTGTTGGCTCCTGATTATATCACATCTACGTTTGATTCTGCGGGCTCCAAATAATTACTTGACGTATAAACGACTCTAATGCCGAATACATCTATCATCGCTATCTATAAAGGGTTTGCGTATAGACCGTGTGATATCTGGAATCTACTCCGTAGTATAAGAATAGGCTGGCTCCTATATGCTAATCCCGTAACCTAGATATCTGCAACTGCGCAGCAGTGGAAAAGCCAGAAATAAATTATCTAAAGATCACTACTTGACAACTACAAGGATTCTGACTAGAAAAAATTATAGTAGATTAAAGGAGGGATAAAAGAAGAGTTGGCGTGAGACCAAGTATAGAGTGCGAGTAGAAGCACTGCGGGTTTGGTCTGTGGCGTATTCCGTTGCTCTCTCTTTTGTCTGTTCCCTCCTTTTATCTTTCATCTCTTCCCGTCTTGTTCTTTTCTCTCCACCAGCTTCTTCCTCTTCCATTTTACTTCTATGAAATACTAATAGCTTGCATTGAGAGTATTATTTGTTTATCAAAACACTAGTAACTTTGATTAATCCCGCGACTTTCCAGCGTTTCGTTCTCAGTGTGGATCCGAGAAAAGCAGCCGCGGCACTGGTTTTAACATGGTATCTTATCGCTTGGGTGAGTATTTGTTTTCCTCCCCCCACCGTTCCCCTTATGTATGAAGAGATGGCTATGTGACTATCAATATAGCTCTTGATATGACGCGATATATCTTGGCGAATACAGTATTGGATTTAAGTATTAATCGCTGTCCTTGGTTATGATCTGAGTGATGTTAATACTGGCGTGAGCAAGGTCGCACGCGAGTACATGAGTGTCACAGTTGTTGCGTTTTCATTTCCATCATCGGCTTTCTTCTCTTATTAGATTTATCTGCTGTTCAACTCTTTCTTACAACCTTTTTTTCTTCTTTTTCTTTCATACTTAGCACTATAGTCTGACTCAGAAACAGAGCAAGCCTCCACCGGCCGAGCCGGCTGCCAAAACAAAGAATGTAAAGACCAGAAGATCAAGATCGCGAAAGGCGAGCTTCGTCTCGGCAGCTGGGTTGACACAGATCGCATCCAGGCCTTCTTCTGGCGACACTGGTGAGCTCCTTTTCAGCGTACCAAATCATTTGAGGACTACTAAACTGATAACTTGCAAGGGGCTGCGTGACACCCAAGATCATCTCTAACCTCGTCGAATTGGTCGGTGAGGATGAAGAGAAGGATTATGAGCAGATAGATGGCTTTGAAGATCTCTCACAGGAAAGCCAGGAGAAGATCAAAAAGGCGCTGGATCAGGGCCATGTCGATGATGAGGAGTGGAAGGGAGTATGTGATCTTCTTTATTTGGGCGCACTTAGCCAATCGCCACTCTACTTGCTTCTGTTGCGGTGCTGACAGATATAGGATGTTGAAATGAACCGCCCTGGAAAGGTGGGCTTCCGCAAGCGTGTTTCGAAGAAGCAGGCAGCTGCTGAGGTATTCCTTATCGTTATTATTGCGTATATCAGACTTAGCATGCTAACCCATATATACAGGACAGCGAGTCCGAAGAAAAGTCACCTGAGCCGAAAGCCAAGAAGCGCGGTCGTCAGTCCACCAAGGAGGAGGCTGATGACCAAGTTGAAGAAGCCCCCGAAGCGAAGAAGACTAAGAGGGCAACTCGTGGCAAGAGAGGATCGGACGCCGGCCAAGCGACAAAGGAGGAAATAGATGATGGCATGGCAGCTCAGCCCAAGCCCAAGGCCACTAAAAAAGGACGTACCTTCGAGAAGGAGACTGAGGATAAGGAACCTCCGAAAGCTCCTGCTAAGGCTGCTACTAAGCCAGCTGTGAAACGCCAGCGGAAGGCTGCTACGGAAGATGACGAAGCGGAAGCGGAGCCCGTCGAAGAGAAACCCAAGCGTGGCCGGAGGAAGAAGACTGCTGCTTAATGTGTGTCTCTTTGTCCAAGGATCTTCTAATTTTACTCAAGCACGTGCATGTCTTGTCGTCTTGTTGCGCTATGAGGTACCTATGCTTTCCAGGTTTACTTTCCAAGTTTGCAGCATTCCTCTGTGTTGACGGTTTTTTCTTATGGGAGTTTGTTGTGGTTTCATATGTGAGCAAGCGAGCAAGCGTCTACGTTGTATGTCTGGGAAGTTCGTTCTTTGCGAGAAAGAGTTACACGGGTAGTTCTACCATGTATCAATACTGTCCTAATTGATTCTACCAGTGATTTAGCCTGTCACATAAATCTAGGCAACCTACGCATATGTAAGTACCCAACTACTGAGGCGGCCAAATCCCTCAATTCATCGCTTAGATCATTCTATCTCCCGGCATAAACCATGCATCCTAGATGCTAGACAGATTGAGACAGGCAAAATTGCACAAACCAAAAGAGCGGCGACAAAACCGAAGACTTTAGCGAACGCATGAACAAAACACAAGTTAAGAGATGGCTCAGGAACAAACAAATTATGCCTCAAAATTATTAAAGGTGATAATATATGGTTCCTCAAACCATACTGAATATATGGTCGGCCAACCTGGTAGAAGTGAAGATGCATTCGGCATAGAGGAAGAAATGAAACTACCGAGTTCGAGTTCGAGTTCTGGCATTCCGGTTCAAACATTGGGTTCCCTTTTGGCTGAGGGTTCACTTTTTTTTTTATCTTTTTTCTTTTCTATTCTCTGTTGCTGGCATTAGCCGTGTAGCCGCTAAGTCATATTGGGCGATTCATCGATACTATAGCAGAGTATAAGCACATTTTCAACATAGAAAAACAGACGCGAGTGAGAACGTAATAGAAAACAAAGGACAACCAACCTCATCTCCTCAAGATCGTCCATATGATTACACATGGCAACAAACAAATCGAAAAAGAACTTATGACCCCTCTCCATTTCGAACTGCATAGTCCCACTAGTCTTGAAAATCTGCCGGGTTCGAATGATCATAGCCAAATAATGAGCGCGTAGTCGATACTCCGCGTCTGGTGTGTTATCATAGGCATACCGAGCGGATCGTAGAATCACGTCGATAGGGATTCCGCTCTGAAGACCCTGCTTACGGAGAGCAAGGCGCTTGAGCTCCTCCAATCCATACTTATCGGCTGCACAGTACACAGCTGTGTCCCTGAGGACAACCTCACCGCGCGCGTAGTGGAACATAGTGGCTTCGCTCGACTCGCGGCAACCGGGAAGGGTGGTAGCATTTTCGCCGTTCTTAAGTTCTAATGAATTGGTGTCCTTGTTCCACTGCAGGTGCGGGAAGTAATCGCCTTTGTATAGAAACTCGAGGATACAAGATAATACCTCTGGCTCCCTAGGGTATGTTAGCATCTAGGAATTGGCGCAGATACTAGATTGACGTACTCATCTGGCAAGGCCACTGCCTTGTTCGCGCTGTCCTCAGCAAATTCATCCTTGAATAGGGACCGGAAGAAAGGCGAACGGCACAAGATTTCCTTGTGAGCCACGAAGAAACGCTGTTCAGGGCTTACAATCAATGTGATTATGGGACTCGTTAGAGGGCTATAGAAGCAGACTACAGTTAGTTTCATCTTCGTTCCCCCAAATATACCAATCTCTACAACAAGGAAACAGATGTCCCAGAGGGGATAAATGTCCTCCATTACTTACATAGCCGGCGGCGGACTTTCCACTTTATCCTGCATTTTCTTCGACTCCACATGCCCGTTGTATGATTTCATCAGCGATTTCCAGGACTTTCCTACTCGTCCGCCTCGAGTGAACGAGCGATTCGCAGCCTTGAGTTTATCGTCCATGCCCATGAAGTTTGCCAAGAAGCACACAAGAGACATCCAGACGTAGAGGCAAAATAGCGACAGAAGAAGCCAAACGAAGGGAATGGATCGGACGAGTTGGTCGATATGAATGAATGACGCTACCGAATCAATAGGGAGTCCTGGAAGCCTTCCCAAAACAAGACTGCTCTCGTAATCACAAGCCTTCATTAACAAAAATGAAAGCATATGGATCCTTGAGGCGTAAAGTCCATGGGAACTGGCTTTCGCACAAGCAAATCCACTTCTGGTGAGTAGAATTACGTAGCGAGAATCGGTCGACTCTGAGGAACGCAAGAAAGGACAGGAAAAGAAGCGAAATGGAGCCGAAAGATTAAAGGATGTTTATATAGACGCGGGGATGGTATCATGTGATGGTGAGATTCATGATTGGCCATATGACTGCGTATGTCATCATTTCCGATACTTTTAAACTACATGATCATGAGGATCTGTGAGATTACTCCTTTCAAAGTGAATTTTCAAAGCTAGGAGTTGTATCATTATGTGCAACAACCCCATTAGCAGTATGGATATACTATATCATATTCTTCCCTACACAAGTAATGGTTTGGATATTTCCCCACTAAAGACAAGCAGTATTATAATTACATTGCTAAACTAAAGCTACGCAAATCAAAGGTTCATGAGTAGCGTTATCATTTTCAAACATTGCATCGCTTACATTTGCATGCGCTTGAAGGACTATAAGAGGTCGTCGTCAGACTGATACTACTCCACATATGGTCCCGAGAGGACAAATCTTCCTAGTCTGGTAGAGGGACAACACCCTTAACTCTGGTCTCCGAGCAAAGGCCACGTACATTCGATCTAACGCCTCTCAATACATGATGACAACGCTTAAGAGTATGAATGTGGCAGCCACAAGAGGAAGCCCATCACCAACAGTGAATCGCTGTTGGTGCACACGGAATCTGATGATAAATCGCATAAAGACACTGAGCAACGCAAGCGTCAGAAGAAGAGAGATATAAATCTACAACTCAATGTCAGAGTTCGACAGACAGCACTTAGGACGTGAAAGAATCCCTATGGATTTTTTCCGGCGTGACCTCAGGTCCCATATTAATGGACAACTATGCCGGCGTTGCTCTTTAGCCAGGGAAACCACAGACCACAGGAGCTCATACCATGGCGGTGTTTAAATATCTGAGGCATGGCTCGCACGGCTATTCTTATCTGAGAGGCAGCCTTTCATACCAAGGTAGAGAGGCACGAAAAATAAATATGTAAAATAAATATATACCTAAGTTAGCTTGGCATTTATGTTACCAAGGTAGTGAGAATTAGTACAAACGCGATGGTAAACCCCCTAAAATCTAACAAATGTGTAATAGTCGTTTCGATTTCTATTCGGAGATTGTTAGATGTAATTTAAGACTAGAAGGGAGTTCAGCTGTTGGTCAGATAAACTAAACAAGGATGATAAAAAGAGCAGCCAGGCCCTTTGTCCTTCCTTTGAGAACTTTCTTCCGCATCTCCTATTCCTCTCAGTTTGGTCCATAAAGATCAGCATCAGTCATGGAAATCCAAGACATCGAGTGGACAAGGCTCGCAAGCCGTATTGCCATGTCTTTGGCAACGATATTCGTAACGTCGTTCTTCTACAAGATGGTGAAAGTGCGATTGCTATTTTACCTTCTCAAAGAACAAGGCATGGTACGCATTTGATTTGCCACTATCGTTGCAATCTATTATTTTAGTAAAGATCTGTTTCTTTAACAAGTTCTCGCAGCCAATGCCCCCATGGCATCCTATCTTTAGTAATATCCGAGTCCTTGCTACGCTTGCCAAAAGAGTTCCAAAGGATGCCTACAAGCAGAGTCCTTTGCAGTCCTCTGCTCCAAGTCTTCTGAACTGAATGCATATTTCTACATTGATGTCTGGCTAATTGGATTCCTTATGCTTGTCGTGACGTCCCTAGATCTAGCTGTACAAACCTGCCAGACTCATGATCTTCCCAAGCCAGACGCCCTTGGCCCATTCATTATCTCGATGGCCGGTGGGTCAAGCTTTTTCGATACAAATTGGTTGAGATGGAAGCGATCCCGAGGGACTTTTAACCACGGATTTAGTATGAAAGCAGCCATGGGACATGTTTCGTACATTATCGAAGGGGCTGAAGTATGCGTGGGGCTCTTCGTGAGCACACAAAGAAGGGTGACACATTCTCCTTGAGCCAGGCGGCCTGCAATTAATTGATGGAAATCATTGGAAATGTTGCGTTGTAAGTTTCTTTCCGGATAAAGTTCATAATAGTTGATTAATGAATACTCGCAGAAGTACCCGCTTCAAAAGCTAGTAGACACATAATCCGATTGTAGCGGCGATGAGGGACAGTATTGATTGGGAATGTCAAATAGAAACGGGTAATCCGTAGAGTCGTCTGAATTCTATGCGATCATTCAAACAGTGGTATAATGGACGTACAATGAACCATTACATCGGAATCGAACTAGAGAAGCGATACCAGGAACGGAAGCAAAACGGCAAAACGGGCCCTCAACCTGGGCCAAATCCATCATGGATCTTGTCATCGCAGAGTACATGAAAACAAGACCAGCAGGGCCAACGCTTGACCCGCAATTCAAGGCCTAGGCTACGACTCAGTTCCGCCTTTTTCTTTTCGTTGGGCATGACTCAACGGCGGCGACAATCATTTACTGTCTTTACCTCTTGTCCAAACACCCAGCCATATTAGCCAGAGCTCGTGCGGAACACGATAAGATCTTTGGTCCAGACCTATCCAACGCCACCGAGCTGCTCGAGAGCCGTCCGGAGTTAACCAATCAGCTCTCATTCACATAGACAATGATGAAAGAGACACTCCAGCTCTTTCCACCAACCAATAGCATCAGAGGTGGTCTACCTAACGTTTCTCTTCGCGATGGAGTGGCAGAATATTGTACTACGGAAGGGTTTGCAATTTGGATTGTGCACAGCGCCGTCCACCGCAGCTCTAATAATTGGCCAGATCCCGACCATTGGCTTGTTGGAGCTGATCATCTCATGTATCCCCCGACCGGTGGTTGGAGGCCATTCGAATATGGGCCCCGTGGCTGTGTAGACCGGGATCTTGCCCTCCTTGATATTAAGATCACACATCTCATGACTGTATGCGAGTTTGATTTCAAAGGCTAGTACGCAGAATGGGATCGCCTTCATCCGTCTCATGGTCTCAACACCATGTTCGGCGAGCGTGCTTACCTCATCCAGAAAGGATCAGGCCATCCAGCTCAAGGTTTTCCAGGCAGAGTTACTCTGCGAGAAAATATCCAGTAAAAGTGAGGAATTCATGGCATAATAGGAGTACGTCTGGATGTGCATATGCAAAAACTTAGTTGAATGTAGAATTTTGGTAAAACATGACGACCTTCCATTATGAATACTGCGGTTAGTTTACAGTAAAGAGAGGGGGAGGGAGTGGGTATAAACACTGAATGATAGATTCAATAGTGCACCATTGCGTGCTTTGTGCTTCTTCCATGCTCCCATCATTTTCTCGGCCAGCATCCTGATGTCCAAGAACCGGTTGCTTCTACCATGACTGAGTTTCTTTGTCCCATCACCGACTACTAACCAATATACTAACACCCAAAGCCAGCCAGTATGCCCGATTGCCTTACTCGACTTTCAGAGGTAAGGAGGTATAGATAAGAGCATTGAATGATTGAACTCATAAACAATGCTCACTTTGATCAGTATTAAGAGCAACTTGAAGTGAGGGGCAAGGTGATACTACCACTTTTACAACGACTTGAGGATAGATCATAATCTCACATCAATGCTCACACTGTATGTACATTAGTCCAAACTATATCTTAGATGTTCCAATCAGTGTTGTGAACGATCATCCAATCATAGCCCAGAACTGCATGGGAGTAGTACCCTTACTGGAAAAGTCATGTGGCTGTGCATGAATTGAGTGGCGCAAGAAGGTCACTCGCATGGCTGGGCAGTGATATCATCGTCCGAGAGCTTGAATGATTGTTCGTTCCTGAATAATGCAAGTCCTCCTTTGCTCATTTGTGTATCATGTAACTACGTGTTACTGAGCACTAGAAATCTATCTACAATATATGTACTTCCTATTGGAAATAGAATCACTCTATTCATTTAATAAACACCACTGATCAATCTAATCATTATTACCCCTCCGTTGGTCTACTTAATTCCCGCCCTTGCTGGAAAGACTGCTTTTAACTTTGCCACTACCCTTTTATCATCCCAGGAATCCAGACATTAGGCTTGATTTCTCTCTACATTTTCATTCATTGTTTTGCTTATTTTGAATGAAGTAGTCGAAAAAATGCAGCAGTTCAACCAACTTAAACACTGGCGACGACCGTCGCAGTCGCAGCCCAAACCGCACGACCCTGTCCTCACGCCCGAGGACGAAACCTTTTTACGAAACATAATGTCTGAACCCACAGACGAGACACCTACTTCACCTACTAGCGCATTTCATGATAGCCGGTCACCTGTTAGTCCCATTGCCGAGGATGCGCCAGATACCCTCCAGTCACCGGTGTCGCCCATGGAAGAATTCCGAGAGTTAGGCGAGGAAGCAAGGAAGGCCAGAGAGAGAGAGGAGCAAGGATCAGGTGCCCCTCAGAAACAGAGCTCCCAGGATGGAAATTCCTCGCAGGTGGAGAAAAAGAAAAAGTCTTGGGCTAGTTGGCTACGCAGGAAGAGCACTTCCGAGAAGAAGGTGAGCGCTACCAGTGCTTAGTTACCCTTTAGTGCTATCTTGCGCATGCGACTGTTTATGCTAATGTTACCTGGGTAAACAGGATAAAGAAACTGCAAAAACCGACACCCCAAGCGACGCGCAAGCCAATATACCCGCTGATTCCAAGGATGATAATGAAGCAAGGCAGGAGACGGAAGATATGACTGAGATCTTAGAACGGCTGAACCTCGCAGCGGACAATAACCGCGTTTTCTCAATAAGCGACGAGACGCAGGAGCTTCTTCGCAAGTTTAAGCTTATTTTCAAGGACTTGATCAATGGCGTTCCAACCGCTTATCATGACCTTGAGATGCTCCTCACCAATGGCAACAAACAGTTACAGAGCGCATATTCGCAGCTTCCTGGGCCTCTGCAGAAGCTCATTGAGAAGCTACCTGAGCGATGGACCGAAACGTTAGCGCCTGAGATGATTGCCGTGGCAAGTGAGAGGGCCGCGAAGAGCGGTGTTAACGTGGAAAACATTGGCAAGGCAGCGGCAGCAGCTGACAAGATGGGCCTCAAGGTTCCCAGCTTGAAAGAATTGGTCGGAAAACCGGCAGCCATTGTCGGCATGCTACGGTCCATCATGGCGTTCCTGCGAGCTAGGTTCCCTGCAGTGCTGGGCATGAACGTGCTTTGGTCACTAGCTCTATTTAGTAAGTGTGGTCAATAGTCTATATGCATGATTCGCAATTCCTTTTTCCTTTTTTTTTTTTTTTTTTTTTTTT
>MBFL02000425.1:0-28158 GCA_001696595.2 Aspergillus hancockii | reverse complement strand
CCGGTTAGTAGTTGGGTGGGTGACCACCAGCGAATCCCAGCTGTTGTATGTTTTTTTCTTTTCTTTTCTTTATATATTAAAAAATATATTGTTCATGCTTTGTTTACACTGGAGATTGAGTGTTTTATCCTCTGTCAGAAGTTTATATGCACAACAGGGGAAGGTGACATGTATGTACAGCCCTGAACTACCAGAGATGGAACAGCATATAATCTCCCGGTTCCTCCAATGTCCCAGTTTCAATGCCTTTTCTGAAATATAATTGGTATTTCTGTTCATAACATAGGGAGGAGATTAGCATCACGGTGCATCAACGATAATGGAGATGGTGAGAGAAGAAGAATGTTGCTGAAAACAGATATCATCACATTTACCGCATCACGTTTACTACAAGTACAGTAGTGTGACCGCCGTGCGAGTATAATTCCTTCAAGAGTTGCATATTCCACGAGCCTATCAGTCGTATGACACACTGATTTGCGTCTTCTTTGGTATTCCACTCTTCGCCGAAGGCGTTTCACAAGATCGATCATTCACCTGTAGTTCTTCATTACTTTGGAGTAAGGTTGAAGCACGGGTTCTCCAGGGTGCATCTGCGAAAAGATATTGCGAGCTATGACTATCCGCCCGGACACAGTCGATTGGTCGCGAAAGCCGCCCTAGAATTCCCTCGGAATGGGTGAATCAAGCGCTGGAGACATTGTTTGAGCATGGGGATACAGACGCATATGATACCAGTGTTGGCTTCAATCATAATCCATATTCCGCGATTGATAAGTCATTTACGCAGCCTTACTAAGAAATGCGTAAATGACTAATTACTGCCCTACCTACGCAAAATATCCATTTTGCAGACGGATGTTTTGGACACAATGACAGTCCGAATGATGCTTGTGGGACACACACTAGATAATTAGTTCGGACGACGAATGTTCATTTTCTTGAATACGACTCACAATCCGCTGACCGCAAAGGCAAGCAGTAGACCAAGCCTCTCGTGCATATGAAGATGGAGTTGAAGAATGGGGTATACAGGCAACAAGAAGATGAAGAAATCGGTTGTGGTATTAGTCGCGGCGAGGGAATGCCAAAAAGCGTCCTTGTCGATGCAGTCCTTTGGCTGGATATCTTTTTCCAGCCTGACTCGAGGGGACACACTGAGAATTCGTTGTCGCAATGGTCCCCAGATCCCAGCAGATGACAAGCGTTAGAATAACATAGGCCAACTTTTGGTAGGTATAGGTGATGGAGATGCGAAGATAAAGCCATATAATAGAAACTTTGGTGAAGTTCAGAGTTATTTTGTAGTGTACCTGGGCAATGAAAAACTACTACACAGGTCAACTCCATCTTAATTATAGTCTTAGGTCTCGTCTTACTTTTAAAGCAGCTCTGGTTTGTAACGGGGTGAGCTCGGTAGAATAGTGCCCATATCCATTTAAAACAGCTTCGATTCTCGATTAGGGTCGACATTAGGGTCCAAGCGTCATACTAATAGCCACAAAAAACTGACCTAAAAGCATGGTAAGAAAGACGTAGCGTATCTAAGAAGCTGTCAGATATATGTTGCTTCAAATATAATCTGACACACCAATGCCAACATAATACACGCATCATCTGCACCGAGCTTAGATGTACCGGCTCTGGAAAACATACGACCCGGAACGAACAACCTGAGTCTATCACCATCACTATTGCTGTAATAACAGGCTTTTTGCCGCCACTGGACGATGAGATTCCAAGTGTTTTTTTCGACATGCTGCTGAGAAGCTATGGAGGCGATATAGAAGAACGAGCCGATACAATTATTCTGATCAAGAAGTGTTGCAACAAGCGCGATAAGGGAACAAGAAAGGAATACCAAATACTGTTGTTTCTTTACTCTGAGCAAGTGAAACTCTTTGAGGTTGGAGGATGGGTATGTGGTTACATTATTGGTGCACAAAAGACCTGATCGCTTATCATGTGTTATATGGTTAACCCTATTGACGAACGCCTTTACGATCAGAGATTTGTATCTTCCATTTGGTACAATACCGTACTTGATGGCCATACTGAATTTATATGAGAGAATGACTGTCATTGTGTTTAGAACCAATCGCATTACTGGATATCAAGCGAATGGCTTCTCCGCTCAAAAGATTAGGCGTTGACACTAACGCTGCGGAGCGCAACGGATGAAAGCCCATTTTAACTGTCATTGGCCCATTGATTAACTTGGCATATCTACCGAGGCACACGGGTGAGCCGAAATGTGGTGTTGTTACCCTCCTGTTTTTCTTATGTTCAGACGCGCAGCTGCTTGCAGGATTAATATCTCAGCGATGGGACACTGACCACGCGCCTTCAACAGAAAACGTAGAGGTCGTGACAGTGTATCCAGGTAATTGCAGAAGGTGTCAAAATCTTGCGAAACTAGGGGTCTATTACTCTCGTACGCTGTCGAGCGCAGATAGTGGTAAGAACTACGCGCTCTTTACTTTGAAACCCCCTTTTTTTTGCACGAGCTTCTCCATTTTGAATTAACCATTGCCCCATAGTGCGCGCAAATTACTGCAATGCGGGTTTTTGCCCCCATCGTCCTGCTAGGCCTTAGCAACCCTGCAATTGCGCGCTCAATAGCTGAACCTGTTGCTCGAACATCAAGTGGAGAGATTATTGGGCACAGTTCGGCGATGTATCCTGAAGTGAATGAGTATCTGGGGGTTCCATATGCTGCACCACCTGTTGGTAAATTGCGCTTTGATGTGCCACAAACATACAAAGGACAGGCAAAGTATATTGCCAACCGCTATGCAAGTTTACTTGAGTTATGCTACCTGGAGTGTCCCTACTAACACGCTATTCAGGGATTGTAAGCCATTGATTTATGAACAAAGGAAAGGCTAGGGTTAACCAACATAGTGACTGCCCATATTCTCGGGGAGCGACGGTGAACTACCCCGATAAAGCACCACAGTTTGACCGCATTATGAGTGCCTTTGGCTCCTCAAACAACAACAGCCAAAGTGAAGATTGTCTTACATTGAATATTTGGAACAAAAAGGGATCGAGCGGTGCATTGGAGCCGGTTCTGGTTCACTTTCACGGCGGAAGTAGGTCTCGTTACCCTGCATTCAAGGACCTAACTGACAATAACTTAGGATGGACGTCGGGGACTACTAACACTCCATTTTACAATGGGGCTAACCTGGCCGTTTCGGAGGGTATCATTGTTGTCACTGCTACGTATCGAATGAATGTTTTCGGATTCCCCGGTATACTCGGGAAGGAGCCTAACCTTGGACTTCTAGACCAGCGCAAGGCTGTAGAGTGGGTCCGAGACAACATACGTGCATTTGGCGGGGATCCTAATCGTATTACTATGTCCGGACAATCTTGTGGCAGCGCCGCAGCCGACTACTGGGCATATGCCTATCGCGAGGACCCCATTGTCGCTGGGCTCATCTCGCACTCAGGCACTGCTGGCAGTTTCCCTGCGAGCTCGCAAGAGCTGTCTAACCAGCACTGGGAAGAACTTACCTCACTGGTGGGATGCAAGTCGGGCGATGTACTCGGCTGTATGAAAAAGCAGAACATCACTGCATTATTGACTGCGTCGAGCAAGATTAAGCCACCGCCGGCAAGCAGTGCAGCACGGGCACAACCTGCTTTCCAACCAACCATCGACAACGTCACAGTCTTCAGTGACTATGAACCGCTTGCTAGGGCAGGGAAGTTTGCTCACCTTGTAAGTTAGCTGTAATACATGTCTTATGTTCACCGCTAATCGGCCTGCAAACAGCCTTATCTTGCTGGTCACAACCATAACGAAGCCGGGTTCTATAAAATATCTGCCTGGGCCAAGGGATCTACTCTGCCGGAGTCTGAATGGCAATCATTCAATAAGCAGACATTTACGTGCCCTACAGATGAGGCTGTCTTGGCTCGCATACGTGCGGGAGTGCCCGCCTGGCGGTTCCGCTACTTTGCCGATTGGAACAACACCCGCCTGTACCCAACTAGCGGTGCGTACCACGGAGTGGAGCTGAATATGATCTTTGGCAACTCCAGAGTCGTGACGAACCTTCCCGAGACTGCTCCACAGTTGCAACTGCAGAAGGAAATGCAGCATGCTTGGGCTACCTTTGTGGCGAATCCCCACCATGGTTTAGAAAAGTTGGGATGGCCACAATTCTCTCTAGATGGTGTGTGCGTCCGCCTGCGAAGTGACGTTTTGCGATATATGCTAATTCTCAGTAGACAATACGTTGATATCATTGGGTGAGGGTAGCACCGCTGGTGTTAATTTCACCGATCCCACTCAATATAATGCTGGCTGTTAGAATACCGCAGCTTAAGCAAGGATAAAGCCATCACCAATACGGAAAATAGGTTGAACCCGACGGGAACCTTGCAAATGGTGATATTGATAGGTGCGAGTTCAGTATTTCATGTATGCTATGGATTGTAACTTAGAAACCATGGGACAGTTGAAATATGGACTATTTAAGCGACATTTCTGTACAACCGTATGGCATGATTGCAGTACTAGACAAACGACACACAGCCTGCAGTCACTGTTACGTTATGTAGTAGGAGTAATTTTCATAACTCACACGACGAGCATCTGGAGTCAGGTCAATATACACACGACGTTTCCACATCAAACCTCTACTTACTCATATCCCCTATCTGTGAAAGGCAGCTGCCAGACTATCAATGTCCGCACTGCACTGCCCTTTCCAACAAAACCATGGAGAACCTGGTTCCCTTGTTGTTCCTGATTGGGGCTGGCCACCAGTTCCACCAGCAGCAAGAAAATTGTCTGCTTCAATCCTCAGCGCATCGGTACGGCCTTCCAAAGTTCGCGGCGCTCCGTTCAGTTACATCCATCTAACCCTCTTCGCCTGGATGGAAATGATAGCTGGTATGCAAGGCATCGCCCGGTGCCGAGCCCTTAAGTCCACTCTCTCTGTTGCCCCAATGGACTTTAAGGCCTTTCAGTACAGTGAAGTCGGCACCACCATATTGGTTTCCATACCAGGTCTCTGCTTCCGTTACTGGATCTCCTCCCCAGAGGGGAATCGCCAAAGTCGTTGCCGCCTTTCCTCCGAAGGGCTCGTTGAAAATAAAGTCGTCCTTGATAGGCATTGTATATTTAATGAGAAGGTCTTTTATATTGGTCAAATGAACTTGGATCTAGACGTGAAGTATATCGGGTTAGATTGCCACAGTGAGCACTCCGGCCGGAAACCAGAAGAGGGTTTGACACATTTATATGACCAGAAGGTATTTCCGGGAATACCATGATCCTAGTCCTCTACAACTGTGCTTCACGTCAAGGACTCAGCCTAGATTAGTCGTTTATTAATAGGTTTCACGGCCCTATTCTACGAAGCTTAGTTCTCCAGCGTTCATTGGTCTTTCCGACCATGTAGAACAGCGTGTTTCTCATGAAGTCGATACCTATAGCACCATTCTAAAGCGACCCTAGTAATTTTAACACAACAGCTGGGTAGGAATGTAATAAAAAGTTCTAGATTCTGACATCGCCCGCCCATTCTCTTCTTGGAGGCTGCTATGATATCATTCATTAAATATCGCCTGTACTTTTAATTGTGCGTTTTGGGAACCCTCTCGGGCTGTTTGCCGTTTGTGGAAGAAGTGGTGAATCTTGGAACTGTTTATGTCCACAGGTAATTTTATCAGCTGGCTATTATTCGACTCTACAGGGCGCCTCATGATCGGATTTAACGTTCTCTGCATCGAGAGATGGTGCTTTATCTACTTCCACTCACGATTATTCGAATGTTCTAAGCTATTGAAATATAAACAAACCACAAAAGCTATACGAACAACCAGACTACAATCGTAGTATTCTGAGATCACTAGATGCGGAGCGAGAGTCTACCACATCTAAATTCGTTCCTACATCTGGCTTCAAGAATTGTAGCTGTAATAGACAGGCATACACTATAAGCCTATGCGGATTAAGCTTCTACTGCAAGCAAACGAGCCCACTCGGATGTCATCCAGAGCGTCATAATCAAATTTTTCGAGCCATGTTTATCGTCCAGGAGAGACATAAACAGAATACCAACACGGAGGAGATCTGCCGTTAGATGTCTGATGAGGGGGCGGAGTGCAGTTACTGCTGACGGTATATCAAATGTCTCATGCAGCCACAATCACAGTGACGCTAGAACAGGGACCCCTGCACCTGCCTATCATACAGCAGTCTCACATCACAAACGTCCTATGGAATTACTTGTAGTAATCGCTGGATTCTACTATTGCCATGGCGCATCGTTGCATAGACAGAAAAGTGTGGAGGAAGAAAGATGTAAAAGATGAGAAAAGAAGAGTGATAGAAAAAAATAAAAATAAAAATAAAAATAAAAATAAAATAAAAATAAAATAAAATAAATAAATCTCAGCGCACGGCCAAACAGAAGACCTATACAATGCCAAACTACGTAGATCACAATAAGAAGTTCTCAAATGTAGCGACGAAGCTCATGATACAACTCCCTGCTATCCTCCTTTTCATCATCGAGGTCATATTTTGCCTCCACCTGCTAAGTTTAGACAGTCGTTACTGAGACCAATACAATCTCGCCAGTCCTGAGACTGTTCGTTTGGGGCTGAAGTCTCATCGACCGCGAAGGACCGAAAACTTACATGAAAACATGGGGGATGAGGACAAGAGAACCCAGAACCTGGAGATTATCTATATACGCCGCAGTCGAGCGTATACATCTACTCGTAAGCCATCAACATCCCGACTCTATCACGCTTTCATCGATCCGTGGTGGATGCACCAGTCTTGCTACTTGTTGACCTCCATACTGGGCTACCTTCTCTGGTCGGCTATAATAGCCATGAGCGTGATTCTGAAATCCTGGTTAGCAGTTGCCTTTCTTGATGTTGTTCCTGCTACTGGCGCCGTGCTTTATACCTTGTATAACAGTACAGATCGCGGACTCCTCAGGAACAGACCAAGCGTATACAACCGCTTAATTGTCACCTGTGAGCACGCAAACCCCACAGATTAGACAGTTTTCTACCGCGAAAGCAGTCTTATAAATTCCCTGCTTACAAACCCCTCGAGCCCAGGGGTCCAAAGAATCACTGGTGCAACCACACACTCCCCCGCTTAATCCTCAGGATCCTCATTCTAGGCCAGTGGGCCGCTGCCCTCGGGGCTGTCACCGAAAAAGGTTGGAGCTTGTACTTCATTTGCTTTTGAATTACCCCGTGCATAGTCTTGCAGGCCTATCTTATTCGTCCGCGTAGTGCATTGAAGGGGTGGTTGAACTCCTGTGCAAATATTCAGCTGCGTCGGTATAAGACGGAGGTGAGTTCTCAGCGCGCGTTGCTTAATACTATTCTGGCGCTCAATCGAGATTCTTTCGCACCGGATAATCGGAACAGATTCTCTGAAAGCGCGATGAAATAGATTGATCCAATTTTAAAGCCCGGCAGGAAACATTTGAAGTAGAAAGAAGCGACTTTGCAGGCGATGAATAGTGTGCCGGGTGAGTTTTCTGCAGACAAATTGGCTTCGGGTCGGTGTCGGGGTGTCAAGGATAACTTCTTAGAGACTGAGTGGAAGGAACAGTATCAGAATATGTATTGGTTGCCGCTATATTGCTGAGGGGATTTATGTGGCGGCGAAAACTATATTGGAGGCAAAGTTGCCTGGTTCCATGGTTCCAGTGGCCGAGGAGTCGGCTCAGTAAAGATTTGGCCAATTGTCAAATTATTTATGGTAGCCATGGGATCGGAGAGTTACACGGATGAAGTAGCAATGAGAAGCTTTACGACTGGAAGAGAGCGAGATCCGGAAAAGTCCTTGGTACTTGGGAGCTGAGATGAATTTCTCAGCCACGAAAGCCATCTTTAAACACGAAATATCGTGGCGTCTACAAACGAAGTCAAAACCCTCATCAGCCCATACAAAGCTCCCACGCCGTAATTCACTAATCTATCTCGGGTAGGTTGTCCAATGTGCTGTGGATAGATAATGGTGACAATGGTTGGTAATAGGAGCCCTTCCTAGAATTTTCGATTGACTGAATAGTCCGATGGCCATGAAATTTGTAGCTAAAGATTGCATTTGTGGAACACAAACAGGTCTATGAGGGAAGCTTTATTCCCATTTTCAATAAACCATAGCAATCATTATAACTACTATATCTAGAGACACAATGTCGGGATCCCACTTGTAAATATCCACGGGGATGAACGAACATAGGCCTGTCCAAGTGTACTTTAACACCATAAATACAAACCATGTTCCTAGCACAAATGGTGCTGTGGTAACCAACAACTTCACAAAGTACCATTACCTGGGTGTTTTGGTTGCTGGCGTTCCCCAAATCTGGAACTGTATGACCTTCAATCAAGGCTCTGGGCCTCTAACAATGATTATCCAGGTAATGCAAGCTATCCAGAGCTACCAACATGTATTCAATGGGAGGTATGGTGCTAGGCACATGCATTACTTGTCAGATGCAAAGCAGGGCTGTCCTCACCTGACTTGCCCTGTACCCTATCCCAGTCGTCTCCTTCCGCCGCGACATGCAACCTCCCGACGCATCAAATCGTCCAGTCAAGGTGCGCCTTGATCTGACCCAAAAACTGGTTTAATTGGCTAACGCGAAAGACCGTTGAAACCACGCGCAGATAGCCAATCAAGAAATTTTGGTTGTTGTGGGAATGCAGGCGCGATGTTCTGCAAGCAAGGGGTCCGGAAATATTGTAGCTGGAATGGTGCTCCTTCGCATCGTCACACTAAGCCTTGGTGCCGCGCCTGCTCAATAATATGAACCCCTTAAATGAAGTAGCGGTTCTGAATTTGTCCCTTCATCGTCGGTTCCCTTCTTCACTAATGTTCCAGATGATTGCCACGGTCTATGAGGCATGACAGTCAATCCGGAGATATCGTCTATCACAACTGGGGTTCTCGGACTATTATTGATAGCCGTGAATACAGCTCCAGCAGCGCTTAATGTGGTTCGCAAATTAGCGAGGAGAGGTGGTCCGATACGCCTCGAGTCGTCGCTGGTCGGCAAACCGGGTTATGCAGACGAGGACGGAGAGGCCACCGAAGCTTCGTTGTTTGGGTTCTCTGATTCCTGGCAACGAGTTATCGTCGCGATACTATCCGCGGTCGGGTTAGAGATTTCACTCGCATTAGCTATCGTGTGTCTCCAGAACAGCCCAAGCTATTTCATTGTTCCTTTCTGGCTGAACTTCGGGGGTTGGGTAAGTTGATTGGTTTCACGAATCGCTATTTACGGTCAAATACTAATAGATAATAAAGGCCCTACTCTGCTTGCAGTCCGTGGGCCTTTTTACAGAAGCTTCAACTGTAGAGCGGTACCGACTCGGCATCTATTGCTTCTGGACGAGCGCACTCACGGTCGCAGTTCCCTGCATCGAACTCAGCCTATTCTGGTCGGCTGGCTACGATATCAATCCCGGACGTGCACCAATAGGACTACTAGCCACTCAGATTATAACGGCATCTCTACGCGGCCTCTTCTCCATACTCATCCCCCGTCGCCCGAACGTGTATCATGATGGACAAGTGGTTGACCGGGAGCTCACCGGGAGTGTATATAGTCGGTTTACTTTCAGCTGGGCCAATGGTTTGATGGACTATGCCGCGAGAAACCAGAGCCTTGATATTGACAGCTTGCCCAAACTACCATTTGCTGTCCGTGCCGAAACACTATACAAACGACTTGAACAGACTCGTCAATCCCGCAAGCTATGGAGGGCACTCGTGCTTGGAAATATTCGACCGCTGATTTGGCAAGCTGTTCTTAGTCTGGTCACATGTGTGCTGAGCTTCGGGCCCCAGATAGCTATGTATGGAATCTTGAAGTCGCTAGAAGACCAATCCATGGAGCTTGGAGCTAGCTTGAACGCATGGTTATGGGTGGTGGCGTTAGGTGTGATGATTGTCGTTTCATACAGTATTGAATCGTGGCTTTGGTGGATCATTTCTTCGCAACTGTGGGTTCCCATCTACGAAGGACTTTCGGCCCTGGTATTCGCAAAATCGATGCGCTGCAAAGACATCAAGAATATGAAATCCGCAAAGCAAGACAATACCCCCAACGAGGAGGAAGAGCAAGACGAAAAGGGCCGCCAGAGTATCATCAATCTCGCGGCGGTAGATTCAAAACGCGTTGCTGATTTCGCTACGTTCAATTACCTAATCCCAGCCTGCATCATGCGTCTACTTCTGGCCGGAGGTTTCCTGGCCCACTTACTTGGATGGCGAAGTCTTCTGGCTGGGCTCTCTGTGTCCCTTTTGATAACTCCATTGAACACTTATGTCACGAAGCAGTACTCCGCCGCCCAACAAGACTTCATGAAGGCCAACGACAAACGTACTGCGACCGTCACCGAGGTCCTCCAGGGAATCAGGCAAATCAAGTTCGCTGCTCTCGAGCAACAGTGGCAGGCTCGCATTGATGAGAGGCGCCGTGTTGAACTCGGCCTTCTGTGGAAAACATCACTGTATACAACTGCGCTGGTGTCGGTGTGGATCTTAGGGCCATTGATGCTATCCGCTGTCTCTTTGACAGTGTATGCTCTGACCTACGGCGACCTCCCTGCTTCCGTTGCTTTTACAGCCCTGTCTGTTTTTAGCAACTTGGAGTCCGCATTAGCTGGGCTACCAGATCTTATCTCCAAAGGAATGGAAGCCAAAGTCAGCTCTGAACGTATCGACGATTATCTTTCATCAGCTGAGAAGGTTGCGCATACAAGCGACGTGGAAGAGATCTCGTTTGACACCGCCACTATTGCATGGCCAGCACAAGAAGAAGAGCCTTTAAAGCCTCCGGAAATGGACGACCGTTTTGTTCTGCGGAGCTTAAACCTCAAGTTTCCACCCAAGGCACTGAGTGTTATCGCCGGACGAACTGGATCCGGAAAGAGTCTACTCCTTGCCGCAATATTGGGAGAATGCGATATCATACAAGGGTCAATAGCAGTGCCTCATTCTCCCTCTCTAGAAGAACGGGCCGACGATCGAGTTACTCGCGACAACTGGATCATAGACAATGCTTTGGCATATGTAGCACAGAACCCATGGATGGAGAATGCCACAATTCGAGACAATATCCTTTTCGGGCTGCCATACAATTGGCGACGATACCGCAAGGTCTTAGTCGGATCTGGATTGGAAAAGGACCTCACGATTCTACCCGATGCCGACATGACTGATATCGGCGCCAATGGTGTTAACTTGAGTGGTGGCCAGCGCTGGCGTGTTTCCTTCGCGCGGGCTTTATACTCCCGCGCTGGCATTCTCGTTATGGACGACATCTTCAGTGCTTTAGACGCCGAAACTGGCCGCCATGTGTACGAGCACGGGCTCACAGGAGATTTGGCACAAGGCCGCACCCGGATCCTCGTCACGCACCATGTTGGACTGTGCCTTCCTCGGACCGACTATTGCGTTCTTTTAGAGAATGGATATATGACGCATGCTGGGACCATGGAACAACTGAGAGCAGCACATGGACTAATGGACTTTCTTCAGGGCCTTAATGCCGAAATGAGAGACCTGAAGGACAGGGAAATTGCACGCGATGCCTCTCGTAGAAAGCGCTCTTCACTTGGCCCTCCACCACCGAATGACAGCCACGTTCCCAGGCAATTTACGCCGGATGAGCATCGGGCAACGGGGTCAATACCCCTGAAGGTATATTCGGCGTACATGACGAAGGGAAACAGCTGGCCGTTTTGGGTGCTCACGTTGTTGCTGTATGCGGCCTTTATGAGTCTCCTAGTCGGACGAGTAAGTTGATCATCTCTATGAGAAAGGTGCATTGCTAAATCAAGTGTCAGTCCTGGTGGGTGAACCTCTGGACAAGTTCCACTCCTGCATCACATCCAATCGGGCCGGTCACTACTTCGGATCATTCAAAGCATCAGCTCAAGGCCATCAACGTTGACAATGACCTAAAGTTCTACCTCGGTGTGTACGTTGGTCTGTCAGCCGTTGCTTGTGTAGTCGGCACCCTGCGACAGTTAGTACTCTCCTACGCATCCGTCAAGTCGTCACGTCAACTGTTCAACGATCTGCTGGCAGTTGTACTACGGGCACCGATGCGATGGCTGGATACAGTGCCCCTTGGTCGTATCTTGAACAGATTCACGTCAGATGTCTACACAGTAGACTGGCGACTTAGCTTTGACCTAGGACACTTTGTGTACAAGGTGCTAGAACTCGCCGGTATCATGGTCGCTGGTTTTCTCGTCTCACCACTCCTTCTTGCATTTTCCATCTTGCTACTCCTTTTCTGTCTTTACCTCTCAAATTGGTATCTTGTTGGGGCGAGAGAGCTCAAACGTCTAGAAAGCAATTCCAAGAGTCCCGTCTTGGAACAATTCGACTCCAGCTTAGCCGGCATAACGACGATCCGCGCGTTCAACAAGGCTGATGTGTATATCCGACAGATGTATTCCAAAATTGACCGACATGCACAGACAGTGTGGAACTCATGGCTATTCAACAGATGGCTCGCCTTCCGGATGAGCATTGTCGGTGCTATCTTTTCAACTGGGGCAGCTGCACTAGTTGTGTACGTACCCTCCATTCCTGCAGCCCTGGCAGGATTCGCAATCACCTTTGCGCTTCAATATAACTACGCAGTATCGATGGGTCTTCGCTTCTATGCGGAGATGGAAATGGACATGAACGCGACCGAGCGAGTGTTAGAGTACACAGCCGTCGAAACCGAAGACCAGGGAGGCTACGTACCACCAGCCTCATGGCCTTTGCGCGGGCGCGTCGAGGTCGAAGACTTAGTAGTCAGCTATGCGCCGGACCTGCCACCCGTCCTGAACGGTCTCAGCTTCAACATGGAGCCCAACCAACGAATTGGAGTCGTGGGCCGGACAGGAGCTGGGAAGTCATCGCTAACACTAGCTCTATTCCGCTTCCTAGAAGCCCGACAGGGTCGCATAATCATTGACGGGTTAGATACATCGAGGATGACACTTCAAGCGCTCCGCAGTCGTTTGGCTATCATCCCGCAGGATCCTGTGCTGTTCTCTGGAACTGTGCGATCCAATCTCGATCCGTTCCATGAGTACAATGATACAGAGCTGTACAATGCTCTAGAACGCGTGCATCTCTTGTCATTTGAGGACACTCTGACGCTTGCCTCGGAGTCACATCATGAATCTTTCAGCGGCAGCGATACCCTGGCGTCAACGCCTTTATCGCCCACTGTGGGACAAACTAAGCCCTCCAGCTTCTTCACGTCTCTGTATTCACCGATTTCGGAGGGAGGACTGAATCTTTCACAGGGCCAGCGTCAGCTCCTTTGTCTGGCTCGTGCTATAGTTGCTCAGCCTAAGATTATGATCTTGGACGAAGCTACTTCCGCCGTGGACATGGAAACTGATGCGCTCATTCAGCGGTCTATCCGGTCTGAGTTCGGGCGCAACGAATCGTCCTTGCTGGTAATCGCTCATCGTCTTAGTACGATCGCAGACTTCGATCGGATCCTGGTTATGGATGCAGGAAAGGGAGTGGAGTTTGGGACGCCGCAAGAATTAATAGGGATCGATGGGGGGATCTTCAAGAACTTGGTGGAGAGTAGTGGGGAGAGAGCCGTGTTGGAAGAGATGATCCGAGGGAAAGATTGAAATATTCACTCATGACCTGAGCATATGGAGAGGGCTCTTTATTTAATGACAGACTGTATATGATGTTTGGTTTAATTAGTGACATGACCCATAGTAATTATAAATGCTTTAAATTTCTATCTCACCGCGTGTCTTTGCTCAAGTTTCGGAGCCACCACATATGTGCTTTCCGAGTGAACAAGAACAGCAGATACCTGCTTGACAAAGATAGCAGAAACAAGCTAAGCAACAAAGGGGTTAGGCTATGGCAATGTGGCTTGACGACCTGCAGATACGTTGTTGTCTGTGCAACGGGCCCAACCTCAGCCTTGTGTTCAGAGGGGCAAGAAATGATAGTCCAACTACGTCTCTACCAAGAAAACGGGATCCAACAAAGATGGTGAACGATGGCACCGCCTCAATTTATTCGCAAGCTTTTTAATCGCAATCGCCAACAACCTCAAACAACTACGAGAGCGCCAATGTTACCCCCTGCTCCAGCCGCCCGCTCAATCAATATCATCCCGAACTGGTCTCGAGCCGTTCTGGAATCAGTCGGCATTTCCCCCTCTACTTGCAGGGTAGATGGGTCTCGCACTAATCCTAAATACCTCCCTACTCTCCCCTCGGACTACCAGTGTCTATATTCCAAACTAAGTGGCCCTGAACCGAACAATACATCGTCGTCTGTAAGCGGCCCCCAGAGTCAAAGCCCATTCTTTACTCAGTTACCACCAGAAATCCGACATCTAGTATATCTCCATGCCTTTGGAAACCGCCGTATCCACCTTGACTTTGATTTCAACCCTGAGTTAGGGCAGTGGACATGGTGGCATCGGGTATGCCATGAAGCCCAGCACTGTCCGGACGGCACATTCTTATGTCCAGAGTATGCCGGCGCCGAAGATGCAATGTTGAACCTGACACTAGGTGGCTGGGTTCAAGAAAGGTTCGAGTATAAGATGGATGCGCTAAATTGGTTGACGTGTTGTCGAAGAGGGTGAGTATCCTGCCCTACCCAGTACTTAAGACGCCCCGTAGGAGCCAGGACTAATGATTTTCCGGCTATATAACAAGATATCAAGAATCTCTTCCAATACTGTATACTTCTAATACGTTTGTATTGACGCACGGCATCGACCAACTCTTCCGTTTGTCGCGAGTCATGCCACGGGAACATTTGGCGCTGATCGCGTCGCTGTCCGTTGAGATTGACATCTATCGGGTGCACAAGGGACCTCCGAATATGGATCCGCGCTTTCGGCCATTCTACGAGGGCATCTTTGCGATTTTGCTCCGCGATCTTCCCAATGTGAGGGAGCTTAGGATCTCGATTGCTGGGCTTCCGAGTCGGTCCGGGAGGTCAATTCAATGGTCAGATGACGAGGAATGGGCGTGGATTGCACCGTGGGAAGAATTGACGCGGAGTCGCAATTGGAGGAGTTTGGTGATCGCCTTACCACGGGCTTGGCTTTCCGATTTTGAGAGGGTGGTAGAGCGACGGAGCACAGTGGAGCAGGAGAAGAGGTATCGCCTTGTTGTTGGGGTGGATGTTTTGCCTAGAGGATGGTAGGAGGTTAAGAGTCCGGAAATATATATCCGCCTTCGTTGAGACATTTGATACTGATAATTAGAAACCTAACGAGATATCCGGGAATACAATAAAAAGTTAGCATTTCTTCTTCTCCTCCCCCTCTCCCCCAAGCGACCTGGTGGGCCTTACGTCTGATATATATCATCGTGTGCATTAATGAATGTTAAAGGATTATTGTTTGTCTTCACACTCATCCCCCCCTCCCCGGACCCATTCGAGTTTTCGCCCAGACATGAAACAAGGCCATACGTGCAGTTTTATTTAGCTTTCTTCTCCACCAAATTTTTTTTTTCTAGTTTCCATTCTTTTTGTTTCTTCTGTTTGCTCGTTCGACATTTTAATATAGGGTACGCTTAGTAAGGAGCTACAGCTTCGATGGTGAGCAAACATAACAAACCAGCAAGGGGTGGAACAGTCCCGGGATCGGAGGGGGGGATATATGGAGTATCGCCTCAATTGGCAGACCCTCTCACATTATGCGAAAAGCTTGTCCTCATTTCCATCCACCAAGATGGATTGCACACCGGCTGACTATATCAGAACGGAAGAATGAGTCCGATCAGATTAAATGGATTACATCGCATCTCCACTGCAACCAATCCCGAATATCCATTACCCCCATTTTTCTTCGGCTCGGGAAATCATGGAAAGGAACGAGAAAACCATGACCAAACAATATTGCTATTGAATAATAAATATTTGGTAATCCCGGTGAGAGGTATCCAATGAAAGGTATTCCTTTAGGTAAGCTCCTTGACCCCACGGGGTCAACCGGTGCGATGATTGGCAGTGCCGCAGTCAAGGTTAAGCTTATTCGGATTAGATTTTCTCTGTATTTTGGGTCCTTTCATTTGGAGTCGATTGGAGTATCCTCACGAGAAATGGCGTATACCTCTCGCACGATAATCCTCCCAACACAAAGGTGGAGTCTATCCCGGTGTATATAATCTAAGACGGGCGTGTCTTGCTCCCTCGTCGCTGCCCGCAAGTCCATCCGTCCATCATCCAAAATCTACCCCGTGCTCAACAAAACCCTAACTCAACACAACACCGACACCATAATGGTCCGCAACATCCACATCGCCGTCCTCGACGTCGATATCCCCCCTCGTAAGCTCTACGAATCCCACGGCCTCTGCAGCGCCCACTTCCGTAACATCCTACAGGAGACCGCCTCCTATCTGAACACAACCATTCGAGTCCACGAAGAGCCAATCGACATCTCCGTGACTCCTTATGACATCCGCGGAGGCCATTACCCGGACTTCCGCAAATTGAAGGGCCACCCTGCTTTCAACCCTCATCCTGATGTCATCCAGATCGATGCTATCCTGATCACGGGTGGTGCCCCGGGTGTATATGAAATGAGCATGTCACCCTGGATGCAGCGGCTGGAAACCTTCCTCAAGACAGTCTTTGAAGAATACCCCCAGGTCCGCATCCTAGGTACCTGCTTCGGACACCAGCTCATCGGACACGCCCTGATGAGGAAGCAGGATGACACTGAGCGGGATGTATATGTTGAGAAATGTCCCCTGGGCCGGGAAGTCGGAATTTATACCGTTAACCTGGAGAACAAATTTGTCCAGGCCTTCCCCCAGGCGCTTGGTCGCCTGCCGCAGGGACAGCTGCGGATCCAGATGTTCCACGGGGACCGCGTCATGGCCGTCAAGAAGGGTGAAGCAGAGGTTCTCGATGGGGAGGCCTCCCTGCCAGAACCATGGGTAAATGTGGGGAGCACACCTATCTGTCCCATCCAGGGACTGTATTATCCCGGGAGGGTGCTGTCTGTTCAGGGCCATTATGAGCTGGATGCCTTTGGAATGTCTAATATGTGCTTGGAGTTTGCGCCAAGCTTTGGGTGGAAGGAGACGAAGCTGGCGCTGTTTCTGGAGCAGGTTGGTCCGCATTTGGGGGAGCGACGGGATGATGCGAAGGCGTTTGCTACTGCTGTTGTTTGCTTTCTGGCGGGGATTGAGGAGTTGCGGGTTGACGAATAGCTATCTTGTGATCTATGGGCGGTTTTCCCTTTTCTGTCTCTTGCGAAAAGTTTCCAATTCATGGCTTGTTCAAACTTTCGAACGAGGATTTCTCCACGTATTGTCCCAGAGACAGGCGCGTAATTTGTGATATGGTTTTCTTCTATAGCCCATTGAACTAGCTTGTATTCCCCTAAATGGCGTGCACCTGTACCCCGGCTCTCTGTCAGCTGATTACTGCCGCTATTCTAGAAAGACCACTTGGGAAATTGATATTGGTATGCCTTCTGATGCATCATATGTCGACTAGAAGGTTTTTGTTTTTTCAACGAAAAAAGGCCATGCCTTACTGCGGAAGCTAGACGAATGTGAGTATGGATGGAGTCGAAGTTGATATTCTATTTTCATCCGGTTCAACCCGGACCCGCACCGAACAGCACCAAACGGTTCGAGTTGAACCCTCGGCGGGTTTTCAGCTGGTTTTCTCGATGGGGGTTCAACAAAATTCCCCGAGGGTTCAACTCGACCCTTTAGTCCAGGTTGAACCAGATACAAAATGTTAATCTCAAGGACCTATAGACTTGAACAATAGGGATATATTCCGAATTGTCAGTAATTGCATTAAAATATGGTAGGGCAATGTAAACGAAGTAGTAACTTCAACAATCTTATCCCTAATACACACAACGTCCAACATCTACACAGAAAACAACTCATTCAACTACCGTTAGTATATACGCCTATCCCTATCCAACCCAATTTAGAAAACTAATAGTACAGCGGATTCTCCGGGTCCGTCAAATCAAAGACAACACTAGAATGCGGCTTCGCCCCTCCCCCAGCCGGAAACTCCTTACTAAAATCAATCGACCGGTTAAAGTCCAAGCTCCCATCCTCATTCAAATCAATATAGAGCGCCTTGAAATCAGCCGGGGTATTAATCAGCCCGATCTCACTTGTCTGCACGAAGTAGTCAGTCACGACGAGATGCTTCTGGTCCGGCGTCACCTTGACATAGTGCGGGCCAACGGTGGGCTGGTCTTCATCTGGGTCATCTAGGCGCTTGACGTTGCCCAAGTCGCTGATGTCTAGGACGGCGATGTGATTGGCTGTAGTTAGGGTGAGGTAGATGAGGCGGCCGTCTTGGGTTATGTCCGTGCTGTTTGGGTATAGTTAGTGGGTTTTCATGAGGAGATTTGGTGGATGTAAGGGAACCATACTAGATGGCAGTTGCATCACGGGCTTTGGGGCCAAGGTCGTAGAGGAGCTCGGTTCGTCCGGGCTTGCCGTTGGCATCTTTCTGCTGAGGGTAGATGATCCAGACCTGGCCTAGGTGGACTGCTGTGGCGAGAGCGGCGCCGTCGAGGTTGCCGGGGATGAACTTTACGTCTTGGATGCCGCCTCCCTATGTTTATCATTAGTAAGTGGGGGTCGGCGTATAGGCGTGAAGTAGAAACGCACATTGGGAATGGTAATAGTGTTGAGGATCTTCTTAGAGTCTAGATCCCACAGCCGAAGCGTGTTCGCGCGCCGAATGCCCGTGCTAGGCTTCAGGATACTAATAGGCTCGACGAAATCGGATGTAAGAATGAACTTTCTCTCCCAGTCGATGCTGAGGCCGTGAGGCGAGAACTGCTCGCTGAGGATATTGAGCGTTCCCTCCACGTCCTCGGGCCACTCGTGGATGATATTGAAATCTGCATCGGTTTCCACCAGGCGTCCAGGTGATGTGCCCAGTGCAGAGCCCATGTATGTGATATAGAATCCGCCATCGGGCTTTGCGCGGATCTCCTCTGCGATAGATGAGAGAAGAGCACGGTTGCTTTTCTTGAATGTTGGCCGGTACGGATTGGTGGTGTCGAAGTAGAAGGCCGTGTCCTGTTGGATGTGAGAATCGGTATAGTGAAAAGATGTTTACATGCTTACCTGAGTCTTGAGTAATGACAAGAGTCTTCCGCCCACCAAGCTCTTGCCATCCAGGGATGGCCCAAGGTGATGTGGGTCATTGCCGCTGGATGGGACATCCGTTACCCAGAGAAGTGTTCCGAAAGTGTCCTGTAAACCAATCAGGAGAGGTTAATGTTATGCGGATTGGGGTGCCTACATCGTCAAGACTATATGTGGCGAGGAAGTCTGCGAGTCATATCAGATAATGTGTCCTCGACGGCCAGAAATAAACTTACCCTTATGGAATTTGTCTCCTGAGCCGGTCCAGAAGTAGCCGATTTTCTTGGGCTTAATATCACTTGGAGTAAATGGTGGGCTCTCAAGTGGAGGAGTGGGCACTTGCAAGATGGGTAGGGGAGGGGCATTTTCAGTGAGGGGATCAGTTACTCCTGGAATGCTGGGGATCAGAGGAGGCAACGAAAGGCACTCCCCAAGTGTGGCCATCAAGGCTAACTGCACGACATATGACTTCATTCTCGTCGAGATGACCAAGTGACAAAATCTATCAAATTGCCGATTTGTGGATTAGAGGTAGAATGATAAGAGAAGCGACTGATGTAGCGAGAGAATTTAAGCAGGCTAACTTCTTATATAATCGTATTCGCTGCTCTCTGGACATTGTTTAAGATTGAAGGATTTACCTCATTTCAGTAATTTCGCAACAAACTCGCAAAGTAAACAACATACTTACACGACATCACACGAAATTATACATCACGACATGATCTTCAGGAATATTTGAAATATCACACAGAAAGATCAGCAACAGGCTCAAGCTTCCAGGTCTGTTGAATGCCGGCCATCGGTGTTTGAAGACTTGGCGTCTTTGGTTATTAGTCGGATACCTTCAAAAATACAATATACTTCAACGCAATGTCGAATCATGTTTACTGGTTTACGTGCTATGAGATGTCGTGATCAGGTACAGATCAACTGGCATGCAGGCCGGGATGCAAGGATGATCAATTCAAGCAGGAACGCCAACCAAGTTACGCGAGGACGAACAGTTCGTCTGTCCAGATGCGGCGTGAAATGAAATATACAGAAAACTATTGTTAGGGCCATAACAATGGCGAATACGAGGGCAATTATGAGCATTGAATAGATTCTATACGTTCAAACACAAAGGTTCATGCATGCGAAGTGAGTATCTCCGTCGACTTGTGTGTATAAGGAAATAGCTACGGTGAACGTTAATCCTAATCATCCTAGTAACGCTACAAAAACCATTCAAGCGGCGCTAGAAGCACTGATGGTTCTATCTTAAAAAGAGGACTTTGGGACTGCTCGGAAATGCGCCTGATGTCAATGTTGTGGTGACCAATAACTTAGTCTAGTCGCTCGGGCGAAACCTACTTCATCGTTCATATAGCCTGGTTCAATCGGCCAGAAGGAGAAGAAATCTACCAAAAATCCGTCATGGTTCGAGTTATCATGTTGCGATCAGGGAACCGTTCAATCAAGCCTACAAAACAAGATGGCCGAATGAGGGCCCAGTTCAATTAGGGTTATATCAATGCCGATGACAATCAGGCAAGCAAGGAAATCATTTGCCGACAGCAATACAAGAGCCAAAATCATACATTATATAAAGTTTAGTGTCTTAGTAGGCGTTCCTGATGCCGAACAGAGTTTCCATTTGACTGCATGGAGTCTGTCAGCTAGGGTGGGAGACCCTGGATTCCATCACTATGCCAAGCATGTCGTTATACACCCCGAGCGCTGATCTGCACTCCCCGCCTTGGATGAGTTTCCCACCATCCTACTCTTGTACAGATAGCGCCTGGGCCGTAATGGCATAATTGATAGGAAAATCCTGCTCAGGTTTATTGAACTTTGTTGCTCCTGCAAGTTCAAGTAAATTTTAGTTCAACGTCGGTGATCACACCCCCGAATTCCATCGACAACAGAGGATATGTCGTGATCTTGAAGTTGCGGGCTCGGGCGGGAGAAAATGGATAGATTCAAGGGTTATTTATCTGGTAAGACGTACGCTATTGTTATGTCGATGGCTGTCCCATCTGTGTTTGTGATATACTGTCAATCATCTTTGTAATTCGACTTCAACATGAAGTAGTGCATTAGCCTCGCAGTCGTCACTTTCCTGCCCTGCATTCTTGGGGCAGCCATTCATGAAAAACGGTCCGGATTCAAAGATGGCCAACCCATCAGCGATAATGGCAAGCCCCTACTTGGTAAGACCGGACGTCCCAAATCCCTCAGGGTTACCATAAATAGCAAATGCTCACATCTTTTGCAGGTGGCACAAACAAGCCATTCGATATTCAAAACCCCGATAACCTCGGTCAGCCTAGCACCGATAATGTTTTCGTCCCAAACCTCAAATGGAGCTTTTCCGACTCAAAGACAAGACTCTTTCCCGGCGGTTGGGTGCGCGAGCAAGTTATTCAGGACCTCCCGCAGAGCCATGACATTTCTGGTGCGCAGCAGCATCTGAAAAAGGGTGCTATTAGGGAACTGCACTGGCATCGAGTGGTTTGTATCCGTGTTCTGTTACAGGAATTATTTCAGCTAACAAAAAGTTGTCCTCAAGGCTGATTGGGGCTTTCTATACGCCGGTTCTCTCCTACTCTCTGGGGTTGATGAGAATGGACAGTTCACGACCCAGAAGCTGGAAACAGGCGACATCTGGTACTTTCCTAAAGGTGTTGCGCACAACGTGCAAGGCTTAGATGATGAAAACGAGTACCTCCTTGTCTTTGACGACGGCGACTTTGAAAAGGTCGGGTGAGTTGATACTAATATCCTCCGCCACTACCTTCAGACCCACTCGATAATCTACATTAACTATAACGATAAAGCTAACCAAAACTCAAAGCACGACCTTCATGGTTGATGACTGGATAACCCACACACCGCGCGAAATCCTCGCCAAGAACTTCGGCGTCAACGCCTCCGTCTTCGATAAAGTGCCTGAGAAATTCCCCTACATCCTCAACGGCACGGTCAGCGAAGAGGCAGACCAGGCACCCAAGGGCACATTAACTGGCAACAGCTCCTACGTGTATCACACTTACAAGCACCCTTCCGAGCCAGTCCCAGGTCAGGGTGGAACGTTTAGAAAGATTGATTCGCGGAACTTTCCCATAAGTGAAACCATCGCCGCTGCGTTGGTGCAGCTTGAGCCTAAAGGGTTGCGAGAGTTGCATTGGCATCCTAATGTGAGTTTCGTTCCAATTCGTCTGTTTCTTAAGCAATGCTAAACTATAGAACAGGCAGAAGAATGGCTTTATTTTCACCAGGGTAATGCGCGTGCTACCGTGTTCTTGGGTGACTCAAAGGCTCGCACATTCGATTTTACTGCTGGTGATACCGCTGTATTTCCTGATAATAGTGGTAAGTACTCCACTTGCAGCATGCGCGGATCTTATCATGTTTCTTTCCACTTCTGTGCATGGAGCTAATTGCCCACAAACGATAGGCCACTATATTGAAAACACCTCCGACACCGAGAAGCTGGTGTGGATTGAAATCTACAAAAGCGATCGTGTCGCTGATATCTCCTTGGCGCAGTGGCTTGCTCTCACTCCTTCCGATGTCGTCGCCACCACGTTGAAGGTCGATATAGAAGTTGTCAGGCAGATTAAGAAAGAGAAACAGCTTTTGGTGCACGGTTAAGTATGGTCTTGCCCTTGTTTTTGTGCATTAAAATGTTGTTGGTGTGTAGAGGTGAGTGGAGTCGTTATGTGATCGTAGGTGGCTTCAACTCTGGGGATAGCGTGTATAAATCTTTCCATTCATATTGTCCATAGTGGTGATATTATCTTAGTATCTGATAATAATGAATATTTCAATACATTGTTAGCGATAGAGAAGCCAGGAGTATAGGGGCTGAATCAAGATGAACACACCCATTCCTCATCTGACCGTCGAACAACTAGCTCTCAGTCCTTCCAAAGTGTAACATGTCTAATCTCAGCCCCCTCCACATAGTTTGTGATTTGCTTAAACCCCTTGAACCCCTCCGACTCCGCGAACTGAAAATGATCCTGCACTTTGTTCCAACCACTAAACAGAACAAACTCCTCTTTCTCAACGCCGTCTTGGGACTTGTCCTTTGGTGCCACTCGAGGTCCATCCTTCAGGGTCTTCGAAGCAATGTACGTCGTCAAACAGGCTTTCGTTTCCTCGAATTTGCTTAAGAAACCATCCTTCTGACCAGTGGCAATGAAATACCGTCCAATCGCAAGTACTGGAGCCTCCAATGGAAACTCTTCGTTTTTATCACCCACAGCGGTAGTTGCTAGCTTTCCGCTTACGGCTGTCTTCAATGAAGGGGGATCGATATCGATGTGTATCATCCACTCTACATCCAATTTATCCCCAAGGGAAGCCATAAGAGCCTGGTTCGTCGGGCCAGGAATCCAGTGGTCTAGGTGGGTGGAGATTGAGCTCCATCCTCCGAGAAGATATATATATGAGGGATCCTCGATCTGTTTAAATAGGTAGACCGGATACCTGGAGTACTCAGCCTGGGATTTAGCGGCGGATAACAGAGCGGATCGTGTGGCTGATATGTCGGTGGTAGGTTTTATGTGAAAGAGAGCGAGCTCGGTGATGGGCTTCAGGGTTTCGGTAGGACCCATTGTAGCATTTGAGCCTCTTCTAAGTTGGATGATTAGGTTGATGAGTCTTATTAGAACTTGATGGAACAGTTGCGCTCTGGGGTTGGCGAGGTTGAGAAATGTAAAATATTTGAAGAGAATTTCGAGAGTTGGAAGTATAGAGATATATAAAGGACTCGAACAAGCTGATTTATACCGGTGCTAGAGTATGTTTTGAGGTAAGTTCGAACGTTCGAAACGGGACCTAAATTTATAGAGTGCAGCGCACTTCGTATCCGCGTCATCTCTACTGCCTAACTATGGGGCGAAGCATAATCTGACTACTCCAATCATTCTACTTCATTGATAGAGTGCGAGACGGTCCAGAAAATAATACAGGATAAATAGATCGAAGGACATGGTATCTGAAGTTTTTGTAGTTCAAGATTGAGACAAGGTTTATACTATGAGACAGGTCGTGGTTTTATGATACTATTTCGTAGGCCATCTCCTCAATTAAATTAGTGGAATCTTGAATTCATACAGGCGGTAATATCCGTACATAACGAGTTGAGATATATACGCATGGAGGTTGCCAAAGGCTGTTGCGATTGTCCGTTTTAGGAAAATGGTGTTGAAGTTCCGGGATGCTCCGTATGTGAGACGGAGATTAACGGAAATGAGCGGAAATGACATACACTCGGCGCTAAAGAAGGCCGATATTCACCGCCTTCCCTTTGCATCTGACACCTGATCACGTCACCTGAGGTATAACAACGATGATTGACGGATCTTCGGTGAGTCTGCCGTATCCAGTGCCAAGACGTCTGCTTCCCTGTGCTTCATCTCAGTACGAGTAACGTCTCCAACATTGATAGCCACATAAATGTTGCAAAGTAAGACGGGTTGTAATCGACTCTATTAATGGAGCAAAATGCCACCCCTCCACGTCGGCCCTCACGTGGAACAGTCCGAGTATCGCTGGCTTGTACCCCGTGCCGGTCGAAACACCTTCGCTGTGACGCCTTGACTCCAGTCTGCTCTCGATGCCATTCGGAAGGCAAGAACTGCGTATATCCGCGCTCTCGTCGTGGTGGTAGGCGTCGGCCACCATCGCCACAGCTCCCGACGGATAAAACTGTTTTGCCAGAGCAACAGACAGAGAGGTTAGATGTGAGAGAAGTACAGTTAGGGCAAGGCATTCCATTGGTATCGCCAGACCAGGAGCAGAGCACCTCTGAGTCAGCCACGGGTGCTTCAGTCTACAGTGATACCCCTAGTGATACTAGTATGACTGATCTGTTACTCCCACACTATTACTCGTTCTTTCATGCCGCACATCCATGCGTACTCCCGCAATGGGCAATGAAGCGACAAATGCTCAATAACAGCGGACAGCTCTATCTCCTTACCTCAGTCATGCATTACATCGGGTCTGTATTTACCCAATCAGTTCCGTCCGCCGCATGCAAAGAGATAGTAGAGCGCGTCTTGGCGTCGCTGGAGGTCATCACTGGATTTGACGTGCAAGCCGTCCTGCTATACTCCATTGCGACGTACTGGCAGAATGAGCCCAAGAAGGCACTGGATCTGCTGGACAGAACAATCAATATGGCCCTGAAGCTGGGAATGAACAAACAAGCATTCGCTTCCGCCAATGGAAAAGGCGATCCCGTCATTGAGGAATCTTGGCGACGTACTTGGTGGCAGATATATGCCACTGACGCTCATATCGCGGGAAGCACACACACATTCCCCTTTCGAACTAGTCACATTGAGATGGATGTTGATCTACCGTGCGAAGAAGACGAATATGAGACTGGTGTAAGACGTTGCGTCTCCCAATTCGATAACATCATCTAACGTCAGTGGATAGAATATCCCGCGACCTAGGACCCTTCACGAGTACGATATGAGAGAATTCGCAGGCGACGACAGTCCAGAGTTCTCCTCGTTTGCGGAACTGGCTGGCCTGACCCGGAGCTTAGATTTGGCACTAGCATCTCGGCAAATTCTAGGTTCCGCCAATGCGCATGCTATATGCGCCAACATGGATGCGAGCGTCACAGCATGGCGGTCCTTATTACCTCCTTCGAAGAAAGAGATTGCCCGTGGAGATGGATCGTTTGATGAGATCCTCTTCAAGGCCAATATGGTAATTCATACGTACGCGATATCTCCCACGCTCAAGGGGAAGCTATTAATGACCAATCCACCAGATATGTCGTTGACGTCCATCGCCGGCTTTCCGCACTAGAGTATAGTGCAATTGAAGCCGTCGCCCATTGCGCTCCACCGCCTCCCTTTGCAATACAGGGATTCGATGCCCAGGACCGCCAGCTCCATACGGCAAAGGCATTGCGTGCTATTGAACAATTTGATGAACTCCTTACCCTTCCAACTAACATCGCCACGCATACTCCCTTCATTATCTGCATGATTGCCAACACCGTGATTGCTCATTTATCGGCTTGTCGCTTTGTCTTCCAGGGCCAGCAGCTCAAGCTTGCGCGAGAACGAATTCGGCTGAGCATGGGTGCATTGAAGGTCCTGGGAGGACATTGGCCAATGGGAAGAAGAACCTACCAGGAAGTAGGAATCATTGCTCGGGAAATACTTGGATTTAAGGAAAAGGCACCACAGGCACAGGTCGTTGAAGTTCGGCCTGATACTCCACTGGTTGAAGTCGGATTTGATCAAGTCTCCTTACATTTGGATTCGGTACCGCTGGGGCTGGACCTTTCAGTGCTGAACGCAAACATTGACTTTTGTGGTCTTTTCGATCAAGTTGTATGTGATTGAGATTGTATTCTGCTAAGCTGGAGTAAAGTCTTGCGATTGTCGTGCGATGCATATTCCGCGCACCTTCCCATGCATTGTTGTCACTATATTGAATGAACGAATATTTTTAATTGAAGTCGAGATCAAAATTTATTACCGTACACCTCATAATGAACCCAGAGACTTGAGTAGCATAAGTCCGAGGAAGACCAGGTGCCAGGCGAACTAAGGTATGAGGTTGCACCTCCCCTCAAGTAGCGTAGTGAACGACGAGTAAAGCATTTGGGCCTTGAATTAGCAAGTAGTAAGCCAAAACAGTGTCGCATCCTGCATACAACTTGTACAGACTAGGTGCCATCTTGTGCCAAGTCTCAGTCTCGTATCAAAGGGCACGCGTTTCTGGCAACTCTGCTCAGATTTCTGTCTAAAATCGCAGACAGCGAATCGCTTTCGTATTCCCAATGTGAGCTGACTTCCACGTGCTTTAGTATTTAATATAAATGAGTGGTCCAGATCTCCCCGGGATGTTGACCTGCGGCACCGACGTCAATAGGCTATTCGGGAACTGCCATCGCCGCGTCGAGACAAACCCTATCCACGTCCGCATCGCATGGAACCTATGGAATCATCGAACGTTAAGTTTCGGCTCTTTAATACCCGCTGTAGGGCATCGTATTGATTGAAAGGTAATCACTGACGAATGGCTTCGGGTATTCCACATTCGCCTTTCCTGACAATTGCATACATCCGGATATGCCTACAAAAGCTAGATTCCCGACAACACGAGGGTTAATATAAATACGAGAACCGCAACACGAATCCAGAGCAGAATTTCCAAACACTCACAGTGAGCTCACCAGGCCAATATCTACCTGACCTAACTGAGTCGAAAAACACCCGGTGTTCAAATAGTCAGTCATCAACCAATTAAGGCAAAATGGCCACATCCACCCTCCCAAAAACAATGCGCGCCCTCCTCCAACCCAACATCCAAGAAACTCGCCTAATCCTCACAACCCACAACATCCCCATCCCCGACCTGACTACGGACGAACACCTCCTCCGCGTTCATGCTGTCTCTCCCTGCGCAAACGAGCTGAACTGGCTCAAATACTTCACACCCCCGAAACCCCGCTCCCCAATCCCCTGCTACGACATCGCCGGCACAGTCCTCAAAGCCCCCGAGAACTCGCCCTTCTGCGTTGGAGACGAGGTCTACGCTCGAACAAACTACATCCGACCCGGCTGTGCCGCAGACTATGCCATCGGTGTGACGAGTGAACTGGCACATCGGCCCAAGCACCTGAGCTGGGCTGAGTCGGCGGCGATCCCGCTCTCAGCGCAAACGGCCTGGCAGGCGCTGTTCGTGCAGTCTGGTATTGGGTCGTTTGGGGACGCCGCGTGGAAGGGGAAGAGGGTGCTTGTTACTGCTGCTTCGGGGGGTGTTGGGATCTGGGTTACGCAGATTGCGGCGCTGGCAGGGGCGACTGTTATCGGGACGTGCGGGTCGAAGAATGTGGAGTTTGTGAGAGGGTTAGGGGCGAGTGAGGTGATTGATTACCGGAGTGCGGATTTGGGAGCTTGGGGGAAGGAGGAGGGGAATCAGGTTGATCTTGTTGTTGACTGCATTGGGGGGAGGTCGTTGGGG